>KV908642.1:142436-167557 GCA_002005505.1 Botryococcus braunii
CAAGTGTGAACACCTCTTCCAGCGTCTGCGGACGCTGCACAGTAATCGCCCTGCGCAGGTCATCCCGACACCCACGCTTAAACACAAACATTAACATCGCACCTGACATGCAGTCAGGTGCTTTGGCCCTACACGCATTGAAATGCGCAACATACTCCCTCATGGACCGTTTTCCTTGTCTCATGACTAGAAAAGGCTCAAAGTAAGTATCTGTAAAAGGTTATGGGCATTTGCGTATCCTGTAAGCAAGCAGACAGGTCATAAGTTCGTGCCTCTCCAGCTACAGTCCTCGACGACAGTCTGCTCTTTAGACACATGCAACTAAGTGAACAAGACTGGCATCCTTATGTACCCAGTATCTTTCCCAACCAGTTCCATTACACGTTGATCTGTCAATGAGCATCTACACACGGATAAGCTCCTGACGGCTGAAAGCAAGTACCTTCCTATACTCAATCAAGACTCCGTCCCTTAGCTGTTTGGGAGACTTGATTGTACACAAAGATGGTTCACTTACAAACAAGCAATCAAACATGAACACATTACCAATACACACCCTGCGTCACCGCACCTGTAAGCAAGCAGACAGGTCGTAAGTTCGTGCCTCTCCAGCTACAGTCCTCGACGACTGTCTGCTCTTTAGACACATGCAACTGAGTGAACAAGACTGGCATCCTTATGTGCCCAGTATCTTTCCAAACCAGTTGCTCGACTGTGCGGTGATCACAGCTTTAATAGTCCTTTCACACTAACGCGTAATCTAGATCAGATTGTACCTTATGTTCGAAAGCGTCCACAACCTAACGTGTCTCAAGGTACCTTATGTTCTCAATGGACCCATATCCTAATAGTGCACACCTGAAGATCACTGAAAGCACAAGGCATTCAATAATACTGTTCAGAACTCAACACTTCCCCTTGCCTGCATGCTTTATGTGTATCTTCTCAAACCTAGTGAATCACGATGACCAACAAACACGGGCTTAGCAAGTGGCTTGGTCATAATGTCAGCCACATTGCGAGCAGATTCCACATAGAGGATATCTACTTGCCCAAGTGCCATAGCTTCCCTAGCGTAGTGGAAGCTTACTGCAACATGCTTTGTGAATTTGGAATAAAGGGGGTTCCGTAAATTGGAAATGCATCCTTGGTTGTCACAGAAAATTTTGACCCTCCAAGGTGCAGCCCCCATCTCTTCCAAGAAGCCCCTAAGCCAGTTGGCTTCCTTCACAACATGGCCGGCTGCCATAAACTCGGCTTGCACAGTTGAGGTAGCAACTGAGCTCTGCTTCTTGCTTCCCCACACCACGGCACTACCATAGACTGAAAGAAGATAGCCAGTGGTGGAGTACCTGTGGTCCAGGTCCCCAGCATAGTCGGCATCAACATAGCCTTCTAGCTCAGGCCCCTTTCCACCCAGAGTAAGAGCTAATTCTCTGGTATCTCTCAAATACTTCAGCAATCGGATGGCCTCATTCCAGTGTGAAGTAGTGGGTGTCATTCTATACCTTGACAACACTCCAACAGCCTGTGAAATGTCAGGCCGTGTTGTATTGGCAATATATAACAACGACCCAATCAACTCGCAATATCGATGACCGGGTGGCAGAGGGGTACCTGCCCCATGTGACATAACATCTGAGGACTCGGGTCTGCTGCTAGCCACGAAGTCCTTGGACATGGGCGTATCAACCACACGCCCATCATTACCCACGCCAAACTTCTCCACAAGAGCATCAATCTTGGGAGTGCAACTCATAGAAATAGTACCCTCATCTCTATTTCTAAGAACCTGGCATCCCAGAAAGTCATGCACCTCTCCTAGATCATGAATGGTAAAGTCCTTCTTCAGAAGTTCCTTTCCCCACTCAATCTCTGAGATCACTCGAGCAACAATGAGGAGGTCGTCTACATAGACCAGAATGAATGACAGGTTGCCATCAGGGGCCCTCCTGATGTACACCCCTGCATCACTCTTGCAGACACTATACCCCATGACACTCAACTTGTCATTCAAGGTCTTATGCCATGCCTTAGGGGCTTGTTTAAGACCATATAGTGCCTTCCTAAGTTTGCACACTACTCTCGTACTGCCATTCTCAAAACCTGGAGGCTGAGTCACAAATACTTCCTCCTCCAATTCCCCATTAGGAAAGGCAGTCTTGATATCCACTTGGTGGATCTCAAGATTCTGTGTGGCAGCTACTGCCAGTACAGCCCTCCTTGCCCCATAGCTGCTGGTGGGTGCAAATACCTCCCCAACATCTATCCCAGGGATCTGTCTACACCCATGGGCAACCAATCTCGCTTTAAAGCGAGTAACATTCCCATGTGCAACATTATTAGTGGAGAAGATCCAATGGACAGGAATGACTTTCTGTCTATGTGGCCTGTCCACATATTCTAGAACCTCATGGGTATCAAGGGAATCCATCTCTTCCCTCATTGCTTGTTGCCAAAAATCCCACTGAGGGGAGCATTGGGCTTCCCTCAGGTTGGATGGCACGTGAACCTTTCCCAACTTGACATAAGGTACATTTTGTACCTTATGCTGAGACTCTGCAGTACTGTCAACACTCCTGGGACTGTTGTCTTTTATATCCCTCTGATCCTTGTCCCCAGAATAAGTTACATTTTGTACCTTATGTTGAGATCCGGCGGCACAGCCAGAACCGCCAGATCCCTCCCCAACTCTCTCTCTCTCTCTCTCTCTCTCTCTCTCTCTCTCTTGGACTGCCAGACTCATGCGTTCCACCATTACAATCTCTCACCTTTCTCAATGCAGGTGGAAGCAGCAGCTCTCTCTCTCTCCTGGACTCACACCTAGGTACACTACTCTGACTTTCCTGAGCTGCGCCTATTGTGTCAGACTGCACCCCATAAGCATGATTGGCTCCCAGCTCAAATTGGCTACATGCTTCCCCTACTGCTGGCACATCTAGCCCACTACTCTCCTCGCTAACATCTTCTCCAAACTTAGCCTCCCCTGTCTCAACCTGCCTCTGCAAATCAGGGAGACCTACCAAGGGTGGCTCACTCACAAGTACCTGGCCTGAGCCAGGGTCATGCATGGGGACCCCTACTGAGTCCCTCCTAGCCTGGCGCTGTTCATAACGCTGATCCCTTGTGAGGGTGGTTCCGGGGGGAAGTCTATGTTGAGACTTCCCCTGGAACCTGACCCCCTCCTGCATCTTCTGCAATTTGTCCAGTTGCGATTGCGCTTCAGCACCCCCCGGAGCTAAATTTTGAAGATATCCCAGCACCGACCAGGACTGCCGTGAGGTCCCTGAGGTGGCAGGGGAACCGTCCTGGCTGTTAGGGGCTCCTGCCACAGGTCCGCCTGAGCTCCTCAGCCTGCTGTGTTCCTCTGGAGAGCTGGCAGTGGTAGCAGGAGATCCAGTGGGCTTGCATTCCACCACTGGGGCATCCTCTGCTTTCCAAAACTTCACGGGAATGGCTGTTGGTGAGCTACGGACATTGGAATTGCCTCCCCTGCCATGCGATGGCGCTCCTGAGAGCCATTGAGGGGTCCAGGTTGCACCTTAGACATACCCACTCTCTCCCCCCCTCTCAAATGCTTAAGGAATGTAACGTCCCTGCTCTCTTTCCATACACCATTGCGTACGTACACTCTATAGGCCTTAGACTGTGGGCAATACCCAGTGAACATGCCTGGAATGGTCTTTGGTCCAAATACAGACCGCTGACCTAGGGGAATGTGAACATGTGCCACACAGCCCCATGTGCGCAAGGAAGCAACATCAGGCTTTACCCCATAGAACATCTCAGTAGGGGTCAGAGGCCTGCCTGTGGTGGGGCCCACGTTGTAAAGCAGGGTGGCACACTCCAGTGCCTCCTTCCACAAGGAAGGGTCTGCTGCAGCGTGCACCAACAGGGTCCTTGTGCGCTCCTTCAGAGTCCGATTCATGCGCTCAGCAAGTCCATTTTGCTGAGGCGTGGATGGAGCTGAGGTCTCCATTTTAGTTCCCTGCTGAGCACAAAATTCTTTGAACTGCTGATTCAGAAATTCTGTCCCCCTATCAGATCTCACACACTTCACAACTTTCTCATGAAATGTCTGCCAGTACTTCAAGAGCTCAATGAGGGCCTTGGGAATGGCTTCTTTCGACTTCACTGCCAATGAGGCTATCAGATGGGATTTTTCATCAACCACAGTAACCCAAAAACGCTCTCCCGTGATGGCAGCTAGTGAAATGGGCCCCACTGTATCCACATGCACTCTATCTAACACACTCTCTGCAGGCCTAGAGGAAGCTGGAAAGGGGGGGCGAGAATGCTTCCCTTGTATACATGACTCACACTGGGGAGGACAATCTGAGCATGGAGCAAAGGACACATGGATCCCAGTTACCAGATCTTCGTTGTCCAACCTTGTCATACTCTTAACACAAGGATGACCCAACCTTGCATGCCACCGTAGTCTATCTATACACACGTGTCCTTTCCTAGCATCATACGAGGCAACATGAGGACTGGACTGTGGCTGCGCAGCATGCTGGCTCGTGACTGGACACACCCATTCTAAAAAAAACAGCCCTCGCTCTCTGGCTATCTGACCAGACCAGCCTACTGGGCCTTTCATGGTCGTGTACCCACCTGCACTGTCAGTGAGGAATGATGCTCCACCCTGAATGGCTCCTGTGACAGAAATCAGATTAGTGTGTGCAGTGGGCACAAAGTGCACATTATGCAGCCAAAACACCTCTTGTCTGGCATTGACCAGACACACAGACCCAGTTGCAACTATCCCTCCTTTGGCGTCCGAAGTGGCCAAATGAAGAGGGAGGGGTTGGGCATGCATGACTGGGTTGTGTAGTAACGACAGATCATTTACAAGGTGCACCGATGCACCACTATCTATCAGCCACGAGGTACTGCAAGCCCCATGAGACGTAGGGGTAAGCACATTCAACGAAACGAACATAGGCTGTAACAGGAATAGTCGCGTGTTATGGGAAAATGACCGGACCACGAGGATTTGGACCTCCATAAGGGTCCCTTCGTGCGTTATGGTCCTCCACGCCAAGAAGTGGCTGCTCCACGCGCCAAGGGAGTGACCCCTTACTTGACAAGGCGCATTGGCGATGGAGACAGGGAGACACTTAAAAAAGGATAGAACAAGGTTTTGGCAGAGGAAGGACCGGGCCGGACTGGACGGGTACTGAGGTGGAGCCCAAACAACTTGTAACCATTGTTTTCGCATCCTTTGGCCGTTTCTACTGTATCATTGGTATCGGCGAGAGGGGCCAAATTTTGAGCTCCTCTCGTTGCTCCTCTCGTTGAAAAATTTCCCAAAGAAGTTTTTCAGAGAATTCTATAGATTCGGATTGGGTTAGTTGTGGTGTGTGTGGCGCTTTTAGGGGCCTACGACTCGGGTCACCGAGTTTAGGGCCCCCACCCGGACTTTCTCGATTTCCTGTGTCACCGAGCCTCGCCAGCACTGACAGCTCAGAAATGGCTAGACGACAAGTCGAAGAGCTGCAGGCTGCTTTGGCCGAGGCCGAGGGGCGTGAAGCGGCAATGGCTGCCGAACTGGCAGAAAACGCTGAAGTTGCGGCTCAAAACCCCGCGAACCCACAGGCAAGAATCCCGACCGTTCGAACCCACTTACCGGAAAAATTCGAGGGACGCAGGGACGATCTCGAACAATTCCTAGACGATGTGAGGTCATATTGTGAACTCACCGGTGTGCCCGCGAACCTCAGGGTTGACCACGCAGTGCGCTGCTTAGGAAAGAGCGTGAAAAAGGTGTGGTTAACCGAAAAAGCAGCTTACGTGAGGCAAAATCCAAGTGCTGTCGTGGATTTAGCTCTCTTTGGGGATCTGTTGTCTTCTGTCTATGATAACACTGAAAAGGTTGCAAAGGCAAGGGATAAACTTGATTCCGTATATCAGGGCAACGAATCAGTTGAGAAGTATGTTGAGCGCTTTACAACCTTGCTAGCAGAGGTAGAAGTCAGTGGGGACCTATCCATGGGGGAGAAAATCCATAGGTTTCGTAAAGGCCTACGTGAGGATTTAAAGAAATATTCAGCCATTAACCCTGCAACAGGCAAAGGTTTTGATGATTTGGATGCCTTGATAAGTTTACTCACACGGTACGATGCCGCGGTGGGCGGGCCCTTACAGGCAAAGAGACTGAGAACCGGCCCCGGGGGCCCTAACTCAAGTATTGCAACCGCCACCGTTGGCCCAGCACCGCACGTTGCTGGCGTCGGACAGGACTGGACAATCCCCTACTACCGTCATGAATTTGGGATGATGGCAGCTGCACCGATGGTGGCAGCGCCAATCCAGATGGCCCATGGTTACCCCGCGCCGCTCGCCACGGTCGCCGCGATCCAAGGCGCGACTCCTTATCCCCGCAGGGATGGTTTACCTCCCGAGTATCGGAGGGACACTAGAGTTGCCTTTCCCCTCAACAGAAGCTGTTACGCGTGCAATACCCCTGGCCATGAATCTTGGTTTTGCCCACTCAAAAAACTTAGAGAGGACCCTAACGCCTATCTTAATCAACAACAGTGGGACATCTTGCAACACATTGTGAAGGCCAGACAGGAGGTAAACCAGCCTGCTCCACCAATTCCAGGTCTGACTGGTGATTTGCTGCGGCGACGGGTAGGAGGGGGCCACAACAACTTTAGGTCCCTCGGTGTGGGAGCAGCCCCTATGCAAGGGTGGACAGGACAGGGTGGGGCCGGACGGGGGAGGAGAATCAGAGGACGGGGCCGTGGACGGGGCCGGGCAAGGGGACGCGGTAGGCCATGAGTGGAGTTAGAGAAGGAAACCTCCACACTTTTGTTCCTTGGGAATCTTTTCATTCTTCTATCGAGCAACGTTGTTCTGAGTTTTTGCATTGTTCTTTTTCTAGAGGCCCCTTTGACAATACCCTACCCGATGGAACGTCTAAACTGAAATTTGTTGCAGTACCTATAGGTAAAGCTGAGGACACCTTATCCACTTTCGCTCGTGAGCAACAAGCAAATAAACATTTAAGCGCTTGTTTTCTAATGGGTAGTAAAGTGGCGAAATCCAAGGCAGTGTACCCATGGCTAAAAGGCATGAGAGTTATCCTGCAAGGTACCAAGGGACCTGATGTCCCCTACTCCTATGTAGTTTACCATGCCGGACCCAAGTTTAGCGTATCTTTTGCTCAAGCTTTTTCAAATAGGCATTTAGCAATGCTTTTTCATGTTAACTGTACTGGTGTGAAGGGCGTCGCTTTAGTCGATACCGGGGCGACGCACTCGTTCGTTAGACATGACTTCCTAGCTACTCTCGGAGTGAGGCTGTCAAAGAAGTGTGTGGATGTCCAGCTTGCAGATGGGCAGACCATGCGCTCGGCGGGGACAGCTAAGCTCAGGGTGCACTTATCTCAAACATATGTGGAACAGAGGGATTTCATTGTCTGCGAAACTCTGTTGGATGGGGTGGACTTAATCCTTGGTGAGGATTTTCTGAAAGAAAGAAAAGCGTTAATTGACTACAATCATGGCGCAGTTCATCTTAAACCTCCTCATTCCTCACACTACATTACACTCCTCAATCCGCTGCCCCCTAGTGAAAGAGGTACCTTACCGGCGCAAAAAGTGAATGTTATAAGTGAGGGTCAAGCTAGGCGGGCTATGCGAAAGGGTTGTCCAGGGTTTTGGGGGGTTGTGCGAGAGGCAAGGAGTGGACAGGACTCAGTTTGTGCAACACACTATCTCCATAGGGTTACAGTGGCAACTACAGAGGGGGATAATCCTTGGGACGAAGACAGCGGAGCCACCGGCCTAAATTTAAACGAAAACTCCCGGCGTGTTATTGAGGGTATGACTGACAAGCCACAAGACTTGAAGCAATTGTTGTTAGAGTTTTTTGATGTTTTTCCAGAGAAATTGCCAGATTTACCTCCAGACAGGGGCATCTTGCACACTATACCTATGACACCCGGCCATACGCCGCCCTGTCGCCCCAGTTATAGGTTGGCTGAACCAGAAGTGGCGGAGTGTCGGAGGCAGGTTGAGGAATTACTAGCACAGGGTTTCATCAGGCCGAGTGCATCACAGTATGGTAGCCCCATATTGTTTGTGAGAAAGAAAGACGGAACATTCCGAATGGTTATAGATTACAGGGCAGTTAATAACTTAACAAGGAAGGACAAATATCCGTTGCCACGGATAGACGATCTTCTGGACAAGCTGCAGGGTTCAAAGTTCTTTACCTCTTTTGATCTCTTGTCAGGTTACCATCAAGTGCGATTACGTGAATCCGATGTTCCCAAAACCGCTTTTAGAACACCCTTAGGTTCATTTGAATTTTTGGTGCTTCCTTTTGGTCTCACGAATGCTCCCTCCACGTTTCAAAGGCTGATGAACAGTGTGTTTCATGATTTTATTCGAGAGGGTTTTGTTGTGGTTTACCTAGATGATTTGTTGGTATACAGCAAGTCAAGGGAACATCACTTAGAGCACTTAACTCGCATCCTTACTCGGCTGAGAGAGGAAAAACTTTATGCCAAATTATCCAAGTGTGAGTTTTTTGCTGACGAGTTGCGGTATTTGGGACATGTCGTGGGGCGCGACGGCATCAAAGTTGACCCTGCCAAAGTTCGGACTATTGTGGACTGGCCAACACCCACGGGGAGCACGCACGTACGACAATTCTTGGGACTAGCCAACTACTTCCGCAAGTTCGTCCCGGGTTACAGTACGCTTGCAGCCCCCTTAACCCGGCTCACTGGCAAAGTTCCTTGGACGTGGGGAGAAGCTGAAGAGCACGTTTCAAAGTTTAAAAGAAACTTTGTCCAATGCTCCTGTACTAGCACTCCCAGACAGTAGCAAGCCTTTCAAAGTGATCTCAGATGCCAGTGACTATGGGGTGGGTGCAGTACTATTGCAAGAAGGTAGACCTGTAGCATACTTCAGTAAAAAGCTTAGTAATGCCGAACGCAATTATTCCACAACTGAAAAAGAGCTTGCAGGTGTGTTGTATGCCCTCAAGGAGTGGAGGTGTTACTTATTAGGGCAAACTTTCACAGTTGTTACGGACCATCGCGCGAATAGTTTTTTGCAAACCCAAACCCTACTCTCACCCAGACGGGCGCGCTGGGCGGAGTTTCTACAGTTATTCGACATCCAATGGGAATATGCACCGGGATCCACTAACCCAGCTGACCCATTGTCTAGGAGTCCTCACTTAGCCGGGGCCCACGTCCGAGCCCTAGCTCGGGCCCAGGCTGGGGTTCAGGCGTCGGTTCAGGCTAGGGCAGGGCCCCTAAGGGAGCACTCTCCCCTTGTCGGAGTAGAAGCGATGGGGGTTGGGGAGGCTGCAGACTCCACCACCCTACCCACGCCGATGGACGGGTTGAGGGGATGGGGAAGGGTTTTAAGTGAGGCATATGAGATAGATGATTGGCTCCATCGTAAACAAAATCGCCGCAAGTTAAGCTTCCATAGTGGCTTGTGGAAGCGCGGTGCGCGCATTTACGTTCCCTCCCACCATATGAGTTCTGACGGTGACGAACGTAACCTTCGTAGAGAAATCCTGGAAAATTTGCATGGACCACCTATAGTTGGTCATCCAGGCAGGGACAG
Source organism: Botryococcus braunii (assembly GCA_002005505.1). Classification (NCBI taxonomy): domain Eukaryota; kingdom Viridiplantae; phylum Chlorophyta; class Trebouxiophyceae; genus Botryococcus; species Botryococcus braunii. Next base: position 152,036 of record KV908642.1, read on the forward strand.
GACCCTCGAATTAGTTCAACGTTCCTGGTGGTGGCCAGGGATGGCCTCAGATGTGGCTGACTTTGTGGCCCAATGTGACTCGTGTCAACGTGTCAAAGCCCCAGCACACTTACCTGTAGGGTTACTACACCCTCTAGAAATACCTGACAGAAAGTGGCAATCAATGTCTATGGACCTAATCACTGGACTGCCAAGAACTAAGGAGGGGTATGACGCTATCTGGGTTGCTGTTGATAGGTTGTCAAAGTATGCGCACTTCGCTCCGACGACCACTGACGCAAGTGCAGAAGTGATAGCTCAACTGTTGCGGACCCGTGTCTTCACCTTGCATGGGTTTCCCACTCACATTGTGTCAGACAGAGATCCTAGATGGGTGGGTCGCTTCTGTCAAGAGCTCTTTCGGTTGACCGGTTGTCGCTCTGCGCTATCTACAGCGTTTCATCCGCAGACCAACGGTCAAACGGAACGAATTAATAGGATCTTGGAGGACTACTTGCGTCATTACGTCACTGGAAGACACAACGACTGGGATAAACATTTGTGTGAGGCTGAATTTTCTTACAACGACACTTTTCAGCAATCAATCAACACTACTCCATTTAAGTTGACTTTCGGTCAGGATCCCACGATTCCCTTCCATGAAGTCTATGAAGGTGTGACATCTTATGTACGTGAGTATGTACCAGAAGCAGCAGAGTTTGTACGAAGGATGAGATGGGATCTAGAAAGAGCGCGGACATGTCTCAAAGCTGCGCAGGACCGCATGAAGGCATATGCGGACGCGAGGAGAAAAGATGCTCCTATTTTGAAAATAGGCCAACCTGTCCTCCTCTCAACAAAGAATCTGAAATTCAAGCATACCCGGACAAGAAAACTCTTACCTCGGTTTATTGGGCCTTTTCCCATCGTCCAGGAGGTATCATCGGTAGCTTTTAGAATTAGGCTTCCAAAAACTCTGCGGGTTCATGATGTCTTCCATGTTTCTATGCTTAAGCCTTATCAGGAAGGTGGGACGGTACAACCTCCTCCTCTACCTGAGATTATTAAAGGAGAAGAGGAGTATGAGGTCGAGGCTGTGCTAGCCCATAGGGAACGAGTTCGGAAGTTACGAGGTCGGAAAACTGCGCGAGAATATCTTGTAAAATGGACCGGGTATGAAGATATTCACAATACATGGGAGCCAGAGGATAACTTAGAACACGCCAGGGAGGCGTTTAAGCGGTAATGGGATTTAACCACGGAGCACAGGCCGGAACAAAAAGAAAAGGTGGACAAGAAGCGTAAAGGACGTGGTAAAAATGCTCAGAAGCAGCGGAAGCGCGCTAGGCGCGCTTAGTGCTCTGGCAGGTCGGGTCGGCCCCTCGGTGCGTCCTTGGGCCACCTTGGAAGCTCTAAGCTTGGCCCTTAGAGTGTACCCTGGGGGTATCCCTGTACTAGAGCGCACTCGGATGAATAGGACGTAAGCGGGGTCGAATGTCTACCTCGGGTGCGTGCGGTGATGACCGCTCACCCTGGACAGGACTCGTCGAGGTAGGGTGTCGTCTACCTCGGGTGCGTGCGGTGCTGACTGCTCACCCTTGTCAGGTTTCGGACGTCAATCATGTCATGTCGCGACATCCGTGCTAGCTCGCGCTGTAGCGTAACGCCCGACGCAGATGGGTGGCCCCACTCCCGTTGGGTAGCATTCCTATTGGACAAGACGGGCGAATTTATGTATGGACGGGACAGACTTTACATTGTTAGACGGACAGGGCTGGACAAGACAGGACAGGACAGGGGTCTGGCATTGGGCTGGGGACGCCAGACTAGTACCCGCGGACAGGACGTGACAGGACCGTACCTCTGCCAAGTGTGTTAGGTGCGTAGTGTAGTTGTTTAGAGTGAGTCTCCCTCTTGGCCGTGACGTCCAAGCTAAGGGGGGGAGGGTGTAACAGGAATAGTCGCGTGTTATGGGAAAATGACCGGACCACGAGGATTTGGACCTCCATAAGGGTCCCTTCGTGCGTTATGGTCCTCCACGCCAAGAAGTGGCTGCTTCACGCGCCAAGGGAGTGACCCCTTACTTGACAAGGCGCATTGGCGATGGAGACAGGGATACACTTAGAAAAGGATAGAACAAGGTTTTGGCAGAGGAAGGACCGGGCCGGACTGGACGGGTACTGAGGTGGAGCCCAAACAACTTGTAACCATTGTTTTCGCATCCTTTGGCCGTTTCTACTGTATCAGTCCCCAGTGCCCACTACTCTTTCCCCTGGAGCTCCTGACCCAGATAACCCACTTAGACCACTCTCTTCCGCTGTTCCCAAGCCCCTCAAGATGTCATTCATTCTTTGCATGACTTCTATGTTAGCTGGGAGGATTGGTGCGGTACCCCTTCCTGCTTCCCTGTTTTAGTTCCAATGCACCTGTAAGGTCAACCGGTACAAAATCCCAATCATCCCCATCATCAGTGCATGGAACTTGATCAAAGTTAATCTCATGAGAGAATTCAGCAGGAAAGGAGTTACTAGGGGAGAGAGCCTGAATTCCTAGCTTATCTTCAAAGAATTTGACGTTCTTTGACACCTTTACCTTGTTGCCCACCCTGACTCGATAGGCCTTTGATGTAGGCTCATATCCTACAAACATCCCAGCCTCAGATCTAGCCGAAAAGGCTGATAGATCCTTATCTGGTATCTTAATAAACGCCAGGCATTCCCACACTCTCAAGTAGTGCACTGATGGTTTCCTCCCAAACGGCAGTTCAAAGGAAGTGGCAGTCTTCCCCTTTACTGCTCTGAGATTTAACAACCTGACAGCTGTTGGGAGGGCATCCGCCCACATGCTTTGTGGAGCTTTTGCCTGCATCAGAAGCATCCTCACTTTCTCTTTTAATGATCTGTTAAAACGTTCTGCTCTCCCATTTTGCTGAGGGGTGTAAGGGGCAGACGTTTCGTGTCTGATCCCTTTAGACTGAAAAAATTCAAGCAAGTCAGAGTTTACAAACTCACTTCCCCTGTCAGACCTAACCACCTTGACATTGTGATTAGTCTGATTTTCTAAGTACATGATGATAGACTTAATGGCACCACCCACCTGGGACTTGGAGGTCAATGCCATAGATTCACCGGCTCTAGAGTAATCATCTAGTACTGTGAGCATGTAGCGCTCACCCTCAGCTCCTGGCACTGGTAGCTCACCAATTACATCCAAGTGCAACAGCTGAAGACGTTCAGTTGCTGATACTGGAGATCGTTGGTAGCTTTCTCTAATCTGCTTGCCCATCACACACACATCACACAGTGAATGACCATGCAAACAAGGAGAAAGAGATGTAGATATTCCTTTCATCATATCCTCAGTCTGCAGTCGTTCCAGGTTTTTACTCCATGGATGTCCCAAACGTTGATGCCACAAATCATATTCAGAACATTTGTGAGCATAACCCACACTGTGTGGTGGCTGAATTTTGCAGCACAGGCAGTGAACAAAATACAGTCCCCTTTCCTTTCTGACTTCTGATGTGGCGCTCAGCGGAATTCGAACCAGGACTGTCGCCCGGCGTGGGATTGTGCTCTCTACCCAAAAGGAGCAACCACGTGTTCGGAGTACGGAGAGGGTAATTCTCTCGGATATTTAAAGGAAAAGTGAGATATTTCAGTCTCAGGCCCCCGATGCCCGAATAGTCACGTGTCGACATCGATGGACATCCGAATGTACGTAAGTGCAAAAAAGGGGGTATATGCTCGGGTATAAGGCATACGATAAGAACATCAATACAATAATAATACGCCAAGGAAGAATGAAAGCGGCAATAATAATAAACGTGGCGGTAGAAATAATAAGAGCAGAAAATAAGAAGAGGGGGGTTGGGGTGAGATGGGCAGGTAGAGAGGGGGGGGAAAGAGAGAGAGGGAGAGAGAGAGAGAGAGGGAGAGAGAGAGAGAGGGGGAGAGAGAGAGAGAGAGAGAGAGAGAGAGAGAGAGAGAGAGAGAGAGAGAGAGAGAGAGAGAGAGAGAGAGAGAGAGAGAGAGAGAGAGAGAGAGAGAGAGAGAGAGAGAGAGAGAGAGAGAGAGAGAGAAAGCATTGAAGAGTGCCAAAAAACCCGAGGCGTAACGCGAACTCTAAAATGTATGACCCTGAATGATGAGGCTGCATGTGGTGATAAATTGGGATTTGGGGGTAGAAAAAATACCAAAAGATAGATTAGGAGGGAGGAGAGAAGTTGTTGTTGTGTATACTGACCTGCAATGATATTTACCGATCGAGCCGGGGACGCATTCCGCGCGTTACATCTCCCCCCCCCCCCCCCCCCCCCCCCCCCTTAAGAGGAAACCCCCCGCTTAGGATTTGGGCACCTCGGATTAGGTAGGCTCTGTGTCGACTCTGCGATCCACAGGAGCTCGGCTCTTCTGGCCTCTACCCGATTGGGAGAAAGAGACGCCCCACCCGATCGGGAGGAGAGAAACCACTCGCCGATACCAAATGTGGTGCTCAGCGGAATTCGAACCCAGGACTGTCGCCCGGCGTGGGATTGTGCTCTCTACCCAAAAGGAGCAATCACGTGTTCGGAGTGCTTAGAGGGTAATTCTCTCGGATATTAACCGATCGAGCCGGGGACGCATTCCGCGCGTTACATCTGAAGTGAATCTTGATGTGTTACTAGACATGCACATGATCTCTCCATGTGCATTATTTGAAAACGTTATGCCATCCGTTACTGCACTTGAGACCGACAAAAGATTTTCAATAGCAGTAGGCACATACTCTACATTTTTTAGTTTACACATATTACCCATTTCATCTACTAAACATACAGAGCCACATGCCTTGCGTTGTGCAATATGTTCACCAGTTGCTAAGCTCAGGCCCTTTGGTTGTGTATACCAGTGAATGTTTTGCATGAGCCTGACATCATTACATATGTGCGTTGAAGCTACCACCCATCTTGAAAATGGATTACCCGAGTCAGAAAGAGTTACCCAATGCAATACCTCCAACCGGATTTGCTTGGTTTTTGCGTGCTGCAATAAGGGCAGCCCTTCTCTCCTTTTCTGCTAGGAGTTTTGGACACACGTTTCTGGAGTGTCCATCTTCCAAGTAGTGCCAGCAGCCCCTGAAGTTGTCAGGAAGGTCTTCCGGCATTCCCTGTGGTCTGGATCCTGGGGCATTCCTTGGACGAGGTGGACCTCTGACTGGGTTGGCAATATTGGCAGAGGGTGAGGGGGCCTTGAATTCATCAATTCCAAGCAACCTTGAACATGCCTGAATATTGAGTGTGACCTTATCCTCATCCTGACCAAGACATGAGGTATAGAGATTTGACTTAGCATGCTCAGATTGCTTAGGCAAACCCTCCACAATCCCCATTTTCAACCTTCCATCAGAACATGGGTGGTTATTAGCTTGCGGACCTCTGGCCAGCCTGAACTTCCTAGCCACATATGCATGATATTCTTGACCATCATCGATACGCCCATAGTCCAAGACCTTGGACCATTTTCTCATTAACTGTAAAAGGTTATGGGCAGTGGCGTATCCTGTAAGCAAGCAGACAGGTCGTAAGTTCGTGCTTCTCCAGCTACAGTCCTTGACGACTGTCTGCTCTTTAGACACATGCAACTGCATGAACAAGACTGGCATCCTTATGTGCCCAGTATCTTTCCAAACCAGTTCCGTTACATGTTGATCTGTCAATGAGCATCTACACACGGATAAGCTCCTGACGGCTGAAAGCAAGTACCTTCCTATACTCAATCAAGACTCCGTCCCTTAGCTGTTTGGGAGACTTGATTGTACACTAAGATGGTTCACTTACAAACAAGCAATCAAACATGAACACATTACCAATACACACCCTGCGTCACCGCACCTGTAAGCAAGCAGACAGGTCGTAAGTTCGTGCCTCTCCAGCTACAGTCCTTGACGACTGTCTGCTCTTTAGACACATGCAACTGCATGAACAAGACTGGCATCCTTATGTGCCCAGTATCTTTCCAAACCAGTTGCTCGACTATGCGGTGATCGCAGCTTTAATAGTCCTTTCATACTAACGCGTAATCTAGATCAGATTGTACCTTATGTTCGAAATAGACCTCATCCGAACGTGTCTCGAGGTACCTTATGTGGATAGTGGACCCGTATCCTGATAATGTACATTTGAAGATCACCTAAAGCACAAGGCATTCTATAATGTATGTTCACAACTCAACATTAACTCTTCATTGTGCCCACCAGTAAACTTGCGCAGTAGCCAATGACAGGCATGCTTTGCATTTGGCATGTCCAATGCCCTGTCCACCCTAACGTCAGGAATTTTTTCAGTGAGGAGACTCATAGCAAGAGAGTCTCCAGCTGTATCAGAATGCTCCTCCTCAAGACATAGCTTAATGCGTTTACTATTGGCAACATTCAGAACATCTTTCGGCCACCTGAAACCATTCTCACAATCCAGGTCCAATGCCTGAACTAATTTTAAATTAGTATAGACAGGGTTTGTCTGATCTATACCATTTCCTGATTGGGCAGACTGACTAGTGGTGCCAGCTGAGGGATTTGTGGGTGGATTTGATAGATCACCTGGGGTGGGGTTTGTAGCCAATGTTGCCATGCCTGGGAATGTAGCACCTGCACTTTTGTTCTGTGCCGTCTTCTAGATCACTGGCAATGGACTCAATTGTCTCAGCAAGTTTTTCTTTCAAGGTTTCGTAAGGTGATTCGTCTTGTGCGAGCCAAGGACTCAACGCTACACCCGCTCCTTTACTTAATGCAAGGAGTGTTGCATACTCAATGAGAAGACAGTGATGCGAAAAATCCAAAGGGATCTCGTATCTAGCTAATGTAGTATATTGCTCGCGAAGACTCTGTGAATAACTTTCTCTATCGATTAGTCTAGCCTCCCAAGTGTAAAGAGAGAATTTGCGACGAGGACCTTTTGGAACTGGATACTTAGAGTTTTCAACTGATTGAATTAGCTTAGAATTACGATTGTAAAACTTAGCTTGATAGTACCCTTCTTGCTCAATACCTTCTCGGCAAAAGTCTTCAAACACAATAATTTCACGTTCAATAGCACGATTTACGTTCTCAATAGGAACTTTTCCTGACACCCAGTTATTGCATAGATCGCAGTGGAAGTGCCCTTCGCGGAGCAGATTGAGCTCGTCGTCTGTCAGTAGAGGTGGTCGTTGCTCCATGGGCGTGGGCCCATAACCATTGTGGATCCTGCAAGATCCAGTTTGGATTTAATATTATAAATCACAGATAATAAGACACACACATGTGTCATCCAGATAAGTGACCACTTTCAATATCAACACCATCACACGGTGGAAGCAGTTTAACAGGTCAGACTGATCTTCTCTTGATCTGAACAATGCATACACGATGCCAAACACAGATGAGAGTGAATGTAGATCAGGCTGTGAGTCAGAGTTTTTGACAACAAGACGTTTCAAAAACACTACGGAATGACTTACACGGGCAGTATACGACACTGACCTATCTAACGATTACCTGCAAGATCCAGTTTGGATTTAATATTATAAATCGCAGATAATAAGACACACACATGTGTCATCCTGTGCATATTAAACCATTAGTGTCTTGCTGGTAACTATCACACGATCACTTCCTTGCATGCAAGCGTGCAGCATAAACTGCCTACCAGATAAGTGACCACTTTCAATATCAACACCATCACACGGTGGAAGCAGTTTAACAGGTCTGCACATTAGCAATAACATTATTAGTTCAAGATCAACAAACAGCACTTATGGCTGCCAAAGTAACGTCAGCGACGAACATCTGCCTCACCAGACTGATCTTCTCTTGATCTGAACAATGCATACACGATGCCAAACACAGATGAGAGTGAATGTAACGATCCGAGCGAAAGGGGTCCCTTAGGGAGCCGATCGGCATCGAGCCGATAGCGCGTGATCGGAGAGCGGGGTACGATGACCTCATTACGTAATCTGGCCAGCTTGGCTGGCGGGGTGCAATCAGACGGGTCGCACCTGTGTGAGGTCATTCTCACACGAACTTGAGACAAGCAAGATACTACATTTGGTATCGGCGAGATAGTTTAAAACCTCGGGTTTTAGATCTCTCGCGTATCTTGTGTGTGATACGGACCTGGGGTCCGTGGTCGCGAACCGGGGGTTTGCGACGATGGCTCTTCATACTCTTGTCGAGGTACCGTTGGGCCTGAGAAACACGTTTATAGTAGTTCCTCCTGTTAGGAGGGCTGCTATAAGTCCCATTTGGGACGATACGTGGCCCAATTGGGCGAAGAAAAACCCGCGAGTTCCGGATCTCACGAACGGGTTGAGCTACGATGATTGTCGCAATTTCACAAAGGCAAAGCTCACAGAGATTAAAGCACTCGCAGATGCTGAGATCGCTGTGCAGCAGTTGGTTCGTGAAATTGGCGAGTATTTCACGAAGCTCGAGCCGATCGAGGTTCACCTCGCGGAGCTGTCCAGGCAGCTGCACCTCCAGGTAGCTGGAGAGGGCGGTTTTAAGCCGGGTTTCGACTCGGTGGCACATTTCGCCGAAATGCAGAGGCTAGCGACGGCGAAAACGGAATATGTGACGAGAGTGTGGCAGTTGTACTTCATTGCTGCCGAGCTCGACACGGATTCTTCCGTCGGTCGTACGGAGGACCGCGTGGATATGCTCGAGGCCGAAGCAGTGCTAACTCAGCGTGTTGCCGGTAAGCACCCCACTTCTGGTCTGTCCTCTGACGTGTTGAACTCTGATTTCAATGCGAGACGAACAACGGAACCGTCACGTGGGCCCTTTCGGCGCCCACCGGCCCCGTTATTCAATGGAGAAAAGGAGGGGACGGATATCATCACATGGTTCGGTCAATTTGATGACTACTCATCTATTTTGGGCCTTCGTGATGATGAATTAGTGTCCCACGCGTCCCTTTGCCTTACTGGTCGAGCCGCTAAGGAATGGGCGCTCCTAAAAAGGTCTCTTTCTGTTCAAGGAAAGGACGTGAAGGACTTTGCCATTTCAGGACCTCCCTTCTCGCACATTTCGTCGAAGTGGAAGTTGAAAATATTGTGCGTCCACGCTTGGCGCGATTGAGGCAGACTAAGTCCGTGGCAGCTTACCATGCTATGTTTCGTGCTATCATGGTTGAAGCTGTCAAGTATCCTATCTCGGGCCCTGAAGCGTGTGCCTACTTTAGGGCGGGGTTAAAACCGAACATTTTGGAGGTTTTAACAAGAGATTCACTCGTTCGGAACGAGCTTGGTAACCTTGACATTGTTGTTCAAGCTGCCAAGGAAGCTGAATCCTTCTTGCGTATGTTGCTGGGTGCAGCGAACGAGAAGGAGACTCAGGAGCTGAAGGCCTTGATCAAGGGCAAGCGCCTGGCAGACGGGATGCTATTCCACCTCCTAAGCGCGCTGCCTTTGGGAAGCCTCCGGGCTCGCATGGATCTGGTGCTGGGCCTTCGGGCACGCAGCCGGCGCGTATGTAGTGAAGATTAAGCGCGAAGGCCGCTGCTACAAGTTCGGGAACTGGCCACACGGCTAAGTTCTGCAAGAAGCCTGATGCCCACGACAAGGGCAAGGGCAAGGGACCTGCTTCCTGAAGGTATGGGCCTTCAGACCAAGTGGGGGCTGATGTAAGTCCAATGCAGATTATAGCTAATGCTTTCCACCCAGATGTTGAGTGCAAAAGCTGACTATGATTTTTGATGGCCAGGTGCAAGGCGTGCACTGCCAGGTATTGGCTGACTCTGGAGCTAGCTGCAACATCATCAGCGCAGCGCTCGCGGATAGACTTGGTCTACAAATAGAGTCACCACCGGAGAAGGCAGTGTTGCAAATGGCCAATGGCATGGAAGTTGATCATCTTGGCATGTTACAATCTCCGTGACGATCCAGGGTTACCGTTTTGCTGCTGTAACTTGTACAGTGATGCATGTTCACTCCTGTGAGTGGGATGTGTTGTTAGGGCAGCAATGGTTGACCAGAGCTCGTGCTAGTGTGAACTTCGATGACAAATGTGTCACTGGGTACACTAGGAAGGGTAAGCCCTTTCGGTTACGATGTAAGGACAACATCGCCATGACTGACTCTGATTGTACAGATGTAAAGAAGTTAGTCATAACGATGGTACAGGCCAAGCGTCTTGCGCGCGCGGGGTGTAAAACGTTCTTATCATCTGTAACGCAATTGCTGTGTTCTGAAGCATCGCTTGTGGAAGTACCTGTGAGTGTGCACTCTTGCTACAAGAGTTGCAGATGTCTTCCCTGAAGACGTGCCAGGGCTGCCCCTGACCGTCCTGGGATTTCTCACACAATCCCTCTGATTGATCCACACGTGAAGCCTCCATCACGACCCTTCTACCCACTGTCTCGTTCGGAGGTGATGGAAGCTGAGAGGCAGGTGAAGCTGCTCCTGGAGAAGAAGTTCATAGAACCTTCGACTTCTCCTTACGGTGCACCGATCCTGTTGTCCAGAAGAAGGACGGGGGTTTGCGGATGGTCATAGATTATCGCGCCCTGAACAAACTCACCGTCAAGAACAAGTACCCAATGCCACGCATTGATGATGCACTTGATCAGCTTCAAGGTGCGACCTTGTTCACAAGTCTGGACTTGACATCAGGATACCATCAGATCCGGATATCCGACGAGGATGTGCCTAAGACTGCCTTTCGCACACCCGACGGATTGTTTCACTGGCGTGTCTTGGCGTTCGGATTGACGAACGCTCCGGCAACTTTCAGACGGCAATGAATACGATATTCCGGCCGTATCTGCATAAGTTTGTCTTGGTGTACTTTGATGACATCCTCATCTACAGTAAGACACCAGAGGAGCATTGCCAGCATTTGCGGCAGGTGTTGGAGCTTCTTCGAGGAGCATCAGCTCTATGCAAACATGAAGAAGTGCTCCTTCGCTAAGTCTGAAGTGGCTTACTTGGGCCATATTGTCTCTTCTGAGGGCGTGAAGGTTGACCCACGCAAGACTGCTGCAGTCTACAATTGGCCTAAGCCCACGTGCTTAACGGAGTTGCGATCCTTTCTTGGATTGGCAACATACTTCCGTAAGTTCATTAAGGACTTTGCAAGGCTGGCCATGCCCCTGCATGGCATGACTCGCAAGGGTGTCCTTTGGGACTGGAAAGAGCTCGTGTCAGCAAGCCTTTGATGCTATTAAGCAGGCTTTGACTCAAGCTCCGTGCTTAGCTTTCCCGGATTTCACTAAAGCCGTTTGAGGTGCATACGGATGCCTCCTTGGCAGGTCTAGGGGCCGTCTTATATCAAGAGGGCCGCCCCATTGCCTTTGAGAGTCGTCGCCTCACACCGGCAGAAAATCAATTATCCTACTGGGGAGCAAGAGCTGTTAGCAGTGGTTCACGCTTTAACGGTGTGGCGCTGTTATCTTGAAGGTGGGCCGGAGTTCCGCGTGGTCACTGACCACAGGCTATTACCTACCTTGACACTGTGGCACAGTTGAGCTGCCGCCAGACACGTTGGGCAGAGTTTCTCTCCCGGTTCCATTTCAAATGGAACATATGGCGGGTGCCTCAAATGTAGTTGCCGATGCGCTGAGCCGCACGCCGATGGGATATACACCTCCAAACTCATTGGTGAACGTTGTCGTGGTTTCCACTCGTTCATACGTTTCGGAGGGTCCCCCTTGTCTTCCAACTCACTCCCTTCGGGAAGTCATTTGCGCCGTTACCCGGGCACAGGGTACTCCCTTGGCTGCAGAGGCTCGTGGTATGGGACACGAGTCTAGGCCTCCTTCAGGTGGGGAGAGGGCATGACGTGGAAGGACAAGTTTGTGCGTGGTTATCAGGAGACCTTGGTTCAGGAACCTAGCAATGTGGCGCCTCTGGTCGCACATGACGGCTTCCTGTTACACGAAGGAAAGATTGTTGTGCCGCATGCATTTGGGCTTAGATCCCACCTTATGGAAGAAATGCATGATAGCCCGTATGCCGGACACCAAGGTGTGAACAAATCCCTGAAGTTGGTTGCCCGCCATTATTGGTGGCCGACGATGACACAGGATGTCACGCAGTATGTGACCCACTGTCACCTCTGCCAGAAGAACAAGGCCAGACATGCAAAGCCTTCGGGGCTGTTGCATCCCCTTGAGCTTCCGCATAAACCGTGGGACACGGTTGACCATGGACTTCATCACCCAGTTGCCTCGCACCAGGGAAGGGCATGATGCCATACTGGTTGTGGTGGACAAGCTGTCGAAGATGGTTCACTTGGTGGCTACGCAGACCACTGGTGAGCAGAGAGCGAAGCTGTTTGTGGATCATATCTGGAAGCTTCCACGGAGTGCCTAGAAAAGTGGTGTCTGACAGGGATCCCCTGTTCACGAGCCACTTCACTCGAGCCTTGTGTCGGATGCTTGGGACCCAAGCAGGCCATTCAACGGCGTATCATCCTCAGACGGATGGGCAGACAGAACGTTGTGAACCGTGTCCTTGAAGACATGCTTCGCATGTTATGTGTCTAAGTCGCAGACTGACTGGGACGAGAAGCTGTCGGTGTGCTGAGTTTGCTATCAATAATGCAGAGCACTCTGGCACGGGCTTCACGCCGTTCATGTTGAACTATGGTCAACCCGTACCTACCAGTATCGGTGTTGCCAGAGTCAGGGTCCCGGCTGCCTCGAGCTTTGTCCAACGCATTCAGCGTTTAGTGGGCAGAAGCTCGGCGACAATCGCATGCGACGGAAGCCAGGCACGTACGCTAACCGAAGCGTAAGGATGTCAGTTCGCTCCAGGAGATGGGTCCTGTTGTCGGCTAAGACTAAGGTTCAAGAGGGCACACCGAAGCTGTTGCCTCGGGGTCGGCCTTCAAAGCCAGTCTGTTGGAGGCAACGCCTATAGTTATCCTCCCGGCACGCTGGAGGATACATGACGTGTCCATGTTCACGGCTGAACATACCGCCGGATGCAGTGTCCAACCCCCACCACCTGCTGAGGTGCTGGGAGGGGGGACGAGACGAGGTGGAGAAATTCTCACCACCGGAAGGCTCGCCGCTCGTATGAGTTCCTTAGGTTCGGTGGGGTGGGATACTCCCCTGAACATGACACGTGGGAATCAGAGGCGAACTTGCGGAATGCCCCTGGGGCGTTGAAGGAGTATTGGGCACGGGTCAAGACGGGCTAGGACCCAGGAGACACACAAATGGCCTTGAGTCGGGCTGTTGTCACTTCGGGGGTCGTGGCATTCGATCCACATGTCCAGTCGACGGGACATCCCTCGTTAGCGGCGAAGTGGTTGCGTTGTTCAACATGTCGTCCTACTCAATAGCTCCTCCCTGTCCCTGGCTATGCCATGTGGAAGGGCCCTATTCCGTTCACTGCGGACTTAGTAGCACCTCAGATAGTCTCAAGGGCATGGTGCACCCCGGGTCCTGGACTCGGTGTCTGAGAGTCTCTGCTGATGGTGGGTTGTGACTCTAGAGTAACCATGTACTCTAAGCGCTATGGTGATGGTCAGTGAAGCCCCCAATAGCTTGATTAGCCAGATGGATTTCTGGTGACGGAGGTTGTACTTCCGGGAGTGCTCCGCGGGCAGTCCAAATGAGCATGGGTGTGGATTGTCGTTACCACTAGTCTGCCGGGACTAGGGTGGCGGGTGGCTGGGCAAGAGGTATGGGACTCTTGTCTGTAGGGCTTCCTGCGAAGGTGGCTGGTCAGGACGTGATACACTCTTGACTGTAGTGCTTCCTGTGTGGGAGATGCATCCCCCTCAATCCGAGACGGCTTGAGCCTAGGTGGGGGAGGGTGTAACGTTCCGAGTGCGAAGGGTCCGTTAGGGAGCCGATCGGCATCGAGCCGATAGCGCGTGATCGGAGAGCGGGGTACGATGACCTCATTACGTAATCTGGCCAGCTTGGCTGGCGGGGTGCAATCAGACGGGTCGCACCTGTGTGAGGTCATTCTCACACGAACTTGAGACAAGCAAGATACTACAGTGAATGTAGATCAGGCTGTGAGTCAGAGTTTTTGACAACAAGACGTTTCAAAAACACTACGGAATGACTGCTTGAGGCTTCGTTCAGTCGCACCTAGTATTATCAGATCAGCGCGTTGAATTGCGCTGTTCTGACCCTTTTCACGAATTCCTATCAGAATTTAGGTTCAGAGCCTTGGAAATTGGCCCTTATCCTAGTATGAGTTTATCACATTATTAGCTACTAGGACAATCCCATGTCTGATAGCCACAAACACCAGGAAGGACATTCTCTACCATGTTCTTATATACCTGTATACATTAATACTTGTGGCCAAAAGTTTGGCCACTGGCTATCTGTCAAAGAATTTCCCTTGAGTTGAGCACATGGATCAACTATACAGCTAATTTATTCTGGCTAGAATTGTCATCTTTGGATTGGCCTAACAGTACACAAATTCCAACATTGTCCAACACACTACCACTGTTTTCCCGGAAATCTTCACGGCTAAGCAGCTTACAGCCCACGAAGTCATAGAATACATCATTACAACTTCATTCAACCTTGGTGGCCTGATTTCAACACGGGAAGCCGAACCGCTACAGTTTGCAGGACAATCGTGCCTAGTCGTCACCTTCCAACGCGGTTGCAGCCTCAGCCTTGCTCGAAACACTTTTAGTCGAGCTTGCCGCAAACAAAATTCCGGTTCCCAGTCGCAGTTTGCAGCATTTGTCGCAAAATCTTGAGAAGCCTTTCCGCAGTCTTCCAACATATGGTGCAGGCTTCAACGGTAAGGAGCCACGCAACCTGCCGCACCCGAACCTGGAGACCATCGATCTTGTTACTCCCAACTCTACGCCGTCATGTACTCCGCCATCGGCAGATATCCCACACTGTTCTTGTCGCAAAGCCTGCAAGCTACCCAGAAGTCACGCGCATTTAGAGAAAAGAGTGAAGCCTATCTAACCGCACACCAGAAATCAGGCACGCGAGAATGCGGAATCTAGGGGCCTCAGGCAGAAGATGAAGTAGTATAACAACAAGGGGGCGAGGAGGGAGGGAGATAAGGGGGGGGGAAAGAAGGGGGAAGAGAGAGAGAGAAGAGAGAGAGAGAGAGAGAGAGAGAGAGAGAGAGAGAGAGAGAGAGAGAGAGAAGAGAGAGAGAGAGAGAGAGAGAGAGAGAGAGAGAGAGAGAGAGAGAGAGAGAGAGAGGGGGGGGGGGGCGGAGGGGGGGAGGACAGAGAGAGGGGGGGGGAGGGAGGGGGGAGGGGAGAGAGGAGAGAGAGGGGGGGGGAGAGAGAGGGGAGAGAGAGAGAGAGAGAGAGAGAGAGAGAAGAGAGAGAGAGAGAGAGAGAGGAGAGAGAGAGAGAGAGAGAGAGAGAGAGAGAAGAGAGAGAGAGAGAGAAGAGAGAGAGAGAGAGAGAGAGAGAGAGACGAGCCAGGAGGGGGAATGAGGGAGGGAGGGAGGGAGAGAGGGGGGGAGAGGGAGGGAGGGAGGGAGAGAGAGAGAGAGAGAGAGAGAGAGAGAGAGAGAGAGAGAAGAGAGAGAGAGAAGAGAGAGAGAGAGAGAGAGAGAGAGAGAGAGAGAG
>KV908643.1:0-21242 GCA_002005505.1 Botryococcus braunii
GGAGTGTGCTGGCAATACTTTCAACTTGCATGGTTAATGAGCATACAAAGGATGAACGCCCTCCTGCGTACGAGAGAATCACGGGCAGCCTCAGGTGGTTGTCTAGTGTTGGATCCCTTGGCAGTCCTGTTTTGACTCTATGATAAAAAAGTCACTGGATATATCTATCTATATAGCTGCAGCACAACTTTTGTTTGATGTGTGTGACAAGAGCTCTGCGTGTGCTGAAGCAACCTGCGGTTTTGTCGTAAGCAGTCTCACAATGGAGTGCTCGTCAAGTTATGGTCTGTTATCATTAGTGAGTCTGGTGGGGTGCTGCATGTGTGTGCAGTGCTTAAAAATCGCTGTGGAACTTCCTCAGAATTTTGACGTGCAAGCCCATGCAAATGCGCTGGCCACGTGCTGCGAACAGCTGCCGAAGTATGTGAAGGAGGTCCTGGAGACTGGCGACCCCCATAAGCGTTTTCCCCAGTTGATGACAGAAATTGGCTTCCACATTGAGCTGTTGGTTGAGGTTGCGGACAAGTCATGGTGCAGGTAAGAAGAGGGCATCCCTTGACACTATCTCCCCCATGCAACTCAAGCAGGGGATGTGCAGCCTTATGTAATCATGATTTCATGACAACCATAATCTCAGGGAGCGTCGAAAACTCACACTTTAAAAATTCACAACATCATCTTCATTGGTACGCTTGAATGTGAGCAGCATCTTCATTGGTATGCCGCAAGGTTAATATTATCCATTCCAAGGGGAAGCTGTACAAGGTTAAGTTATTTGCGAAGCTGTTACTTGAGAAGCATCGTCTCAAACAGGATTTCTGTCATGTCATTGGTGCTGGTCAGTAGACAGTCAATGATCTGTAAAGGTCGGCTAATCGGTCCACAGGGCCTTAAGCAGCTTGCATAAAATCAAGATGTTTAGTCATCTGCAGTAAAGATTCAATGGCACCGATGTCAAATGAGGTCCATCTATTTGGGTCATGTGTCACTCCCTTCCCTTCTCCCTCGGTTCCCCCCTCTCCCTCTCTCTCCCCCTCCCCCCCATCTGTGCGTGTGAGAGTGTGTGCGCATGCGTGCGTGTGTGCCTGTATCTCTTGCATGCGTGTGGAAGAGTCCGCAGTTCCTAAAAGCTAGCCCATGTAAGAAAGAAAGGCACACCAAAGCACCTGCGCAGATGAGGATGTGCACGAATAATTTTGTCCATTTACCGGGTCAGTAGGATAACGCTGCTGCAGTGGCCAAGAGGGCCATCAGCTTGCTGCTCTTAGATGTGGTAGTGCCATCTTGGTGGCACAACAACAGCCGCCCTTGGTTTCCCCGAGATTTACATTTAGATGAAAAGTGAAGCAATATTTTAACCGCAAACCATGTTAGTCCTACATGCTAGTACGCCGAAGCCAGGGGCCACGGACACATTTGATGCTGGCATATACTAAGGACGATTGAGGGAGTAGGGGAGGACTGCAGGCTTTACTTATGGGATTATGGGGTCTATGCGTTCCTTATTATTTACGCGTGGCGTATGCCGGTGGTTAGCTATAGCGTCTTTAAGGGCTGCTGACGCAAGCAATCAAGCTCCGCGTGCTGACGCAACCCGTGGAGTGTCATAAGAGAGTGCTCGTGAAGTCATTGTCTGTTCCTCATTAGTGAATCTGGTGGGGGTGGTGCATGGCAATGTGCTGCGACCAGCTACCGGTTTTTCTGAAGGAGGTCCTGGACACTGGCGACCCCGCTTTTTCAACTTGGCAGCCGCTTTTTCAACTTGGCGACAGAAATCGGCTAGCACCTCTAGCTGTTGGGTGAGGCTGGGGCAAGTCATGGTGCCGGAAAGAACAGGGCACAGCAGCACATATGAGAGCCCTTTGCCAAGCCTTAAGAAAGGAGAGGGATGCAGGCGTGTTCAAGTATTTTCCGGGACAGGTTGGGTTTAGACAGCAGTTGGTCTGTCAATGAGGGACGTTGCAGAGAGCACGCTGGTAAGCTGCCATTCCAATAAGTTGCGTTTACCAGAGGTTCCGTGGCTTTATCCTCTGTCAGGGTGTGACAGCTGCACGATTGTAGTTGCGCAGACTTGTATTATCGTGATTCTAATGATCTGAGCGACTGTCGGGCTCCACACTGGTGAGATTTACAACATTATCTTCATCTGTATGTTGGAAAGTTAGGATATGCAAAGTTGAGTTATTCACAAAGCATTGTCTCAGACAGTTTTCCCATCGTTGTTGTAATTCTAGCCTGCACACAGTTCTTGATCGATAAAGGTATCTTAATTGGTCCACTGCAGTCTAATTGTCCAGCTGGGTCTTTGGCAGCTTGCATGAATTCATGATCCTCGATCATCTGCACAGATGATCTGCATGCCGTGAACAACCAGCAGCAGCAATGTCTTTTTTTTTTTTTTTTTTCCTTTTTTTTTTTTTTTTTTTTTTTTTTTTTTTTTTTTTTTTTTTTTTTTTTTTTTGGGTGCATTAATGGAGTGTAATTATTTGGGTCATCTGCACATTACCCCCCCTCCCCCCCGCCTTCTCTCTCTCTTCTGCTCCTTTCTCCCTCTCCTTCTTTCCCTATCCCTTCCCCCCCTCCTTTTCTCTCTCACTGTGTGTGTGCGCTTGTGCGCGCGCGCGCGGGCGCGTGTGTGTGTGTGTGTGTGTGTGTGTGTGTGTGTGTGTGTGTGTGTGTGTGTGTGTGTGTGTGTGTGTGTGTGTGTGTGTGTCACTAGTGGCACGGGTACCATGGTTTCGAATGGATCGCACATGCGAGAATGAAGGGCAAACAAAATCATCTGCGCACGGGAGGATGTGCATGGATGATTCTCTGTTGGTTAATATATGTACCGGGTCAGTTGAATAACGCTGCTGCAGTGGCCAAGTGGGCCATCAGCTTGCTGCTCTCAGATGTGACTAGTTCGGTCTTTCTGGCACAACAGCCTTGGCCTCCAAAGCTTTTGCGTTTAGATGAAAATTGAAGCTTATTTTAAACCGTGAACCATGTATCCTACCAGTTAGTACACGGAAGCCAGGGGCCTTGGACATACATGATGATAACAAGTACTAAACGATAGTTGTCAAAGACAGTAGGTGTGGGGGGGGGGGTAGACGAACAAGGGGCGGTGTAGGGGGCAATGAGGCACGACAACGTGCACATGAAAGCGATAAAGATAGGGAAATATCGGCAAAAGATTTTGCGGTAAGACACTTGCGCGGGAGGGAGGTGGGGGGGGGGGGGTGAGAGAGAAGAAGGGGGGAGGGGGCAGGCGAGGAAGGAGTGGGGAAGGATTTAAGCCCTTGCTTTTGCGATCTTGGGGGTTATTCGGAAGCATCGCTTATCCTATATTTAAAATTTCCCGAGGAAATCACCGCAATGCACTCAGGACATGACATATGCCGTTGGTTGGTGGTAAAGTCTCAAAGGGCTGCTGAAACAAGCAATCAAAGCACATGAACATGTGGACGGATGTTTGTTTATGGTTCGCCATGGATTGCATCAGTTTTCAGCTGCTGCAGTGGGACATCAGCATAGTGCTCGGTGATCACTAAGCCCCTAAGGGGGGGGGGGGGTGTCGGCTATATAGACGCTTGTGGGCTATATAGACGCTTGGCAAAAGGCGTACTAAGGCACTCGTACACATGCATAGGATACGTAGTAGGTATATCAGGCCTCAAACTCGAGGGAGAGATGCAGGACAACATGGGCTGGTTATTCTGAAGCGGAGCTTGAGCATGAGATACTCCCACCTCCTTTTTTCCCCCGGGGAAAACCCTTCGTCCCCTTCGTTTTCTTGTTAGCTGCTTCTGAAGGAGATAACCGTCCGGTTATCTCCTTCACGCGTGTTGTTAGATCAACACAGGGGATTTGTTGGAATAATGGACTCGTCTGGTCAGCATTTACCGATGTAACTGGTGTCGGACTGATCCAAGTGATTATCAACAAGCTCTCGCTGTCTCCACATTTACAAATCCAGTGTTGTTAACGCTCATTAGAGGTTGGATGGGGGATCGTTAGTCACATGTGGGGACCCCTATGGGGGGTTGAGCTAAGACTAACACTTGGCTTGAAGTCTGAATCTGCTTCCACGTTCCGGCATCAAAAATGGCGATCCTGGAATTGAAACTAATAGGAATCGCCAGGCGGGCCCTGTAAACGCCACAAATTTGGACTTTTGAAAACCGCAAGCCCTTAGGGGGACTCGATAACGAATGGGAAAACATCAGTAAAGCTTATTGCGTAGATGCGTGCCAATTGCCAACCCTTGAGGAACGCCCAGAGGGCTAAGGTAGCGGGCGGGTAGCAGGACCCTTGGAGTTAAAGGAGTAACCCTCAAGGTATGCTTGCTCAAAGTGGTATTTTTTTGATCGCCCCATGAAGATTATAACGTTTTCAGCCACTACAAACTGACAAACGGAAAGTTTCTCACGAAGATCAAGACGTTGAGGAAATTACAACCACTTATTTACCTTCACGGTCTTTGACAAAGCGCTTGATCGAACGACACAACACACATGGAAGGGTTGAAAGGTTGGTAGAAATGTTCGTGCACGGGGTCTAACCACAGCGCACCATGATTCAAATGGTGTTCCTCAATCACCACATGCCTCCCCTTGTGACACAGGCACGTGCCTGGTGACAAAGGTGCGGAGGAACCATGTGCTTTGGTCCGAGATTCGTTGGAAGTCCACGTGTCCACATACAAACAAACAAGCCAGGACTCTCGGAAAAAACGACCAAGTAGCTAATTGATACCCAACTATCCCTTATCTTGCAATTAACTTACCCGTACGAGCAAAGCATGCTTTCGACCTACGGGCAGCTGAAAAAGGGGGAGGGGTAGTGCCATGTATGTGCACTATTGCCGCCATAGCACAACATATAATAAAAAAAGGAGCATTCCAATATACCAAAACATTTTAGCCACCATGCTTCCAAAAGGCTTTAAAAGCAGAAAGACCTAGCTAGTGCCATGTACGGGCGTCAAGTACTGCCGACACGATCCTCAGAACCCAGCGTTGGTTACCACGACAGTTAACGATCAGTTAACGATCAGGGTTTGCTTACAAGCTCTGAAAAGATAACTCCTATCCGTCTAATTTACGTAAGTGCCGTAATAATGCTGTCCCCCTCACGCAAAAGAGTTGTACCATTTTTATAGCTGCAGTCGAAGGGAGTTGATTCACTCCCGTGGTTGCGTGACCCAACAGTGTCCATAGCTCTGTGCTGGCTTGCTTACTATCCAGATTTGAAATTTTGCGTTCGTACTCCTCGTCCTCGATGTCATTGACACCAGCTGGGGTCACCTGCAAACGCATTCAATCGTGTCTTCATTATGAATGAAAACACAAGGAAGTAACAATACAAGAAGTTAATACCAAAGCACCAAAGATGCCATAAACTTAACAACAAATCGGGATGTGATGAGAACATGTTTGCCCCACCAATAGTCATGTCTCCCCTTAGTTCTCCTCATCTTCATGTTTGGACATGGAAAAGCAAGGAAGAGGAACTCTGTACGCCACACACACACACACACACACACACACACACACACACACACACACACACACACACACACACACACACACACACACACACACACACACACACACGCACGCACGCACACACACACACACACACACACACACACACACACACACACACACACACACACACACATACACACACCCCTCGTGGGGGAGGTTTAAGAGTGGGCTTGAGAATCATTCATGAAACACTATATCCGTGCTCACCACGAACTGCCTCATTGTCTCTAAAACCTCTTCCGCCGAGTTATCCTACAACTAGGAAGGAAGAGTTTGAGCGCACTCTTACGCCGTGGCACATGAGGCGGACGCTCGAACCACCTTTCGTATCTGCAGAACAAGGCTCTTGGGGATGGAGGGACATGGGAGGACATTGGAGAGACACCTTGTACAATGTCGTATATACCACACCTTCCATGATCATGAGGCCCATTTATGACATCAATAATGTTTCGCTTGATGCGACTTCAGAGCAAAGACAGTACCTTTCGAAGCTACAAGAAGAGGGCAGGTGAAACGCCAGCTGCAAACAACAACATTCGATGAAATGTTGATTTCGTATGCTTTAACGATTGCATATAAGAGTGGTGCAAAGGTATTTCCGCAAAGGCAAGGATGCACGCTGGATGGAACCTAGATGAAGTGAATACATACCCTCTAGAGACATATATGAGATCTCCAAAGCGCGCCTCAGAATCTCAAGTATTCTGCTCTAGCATTTTCTGGTTTCGAGCAGACAAACTGCTGGGTGTGATATTCAGTACACTACTCTGGGGTTCCATGGGTATCGCGAGAGCAGGAACACCCATAATAGCACCAACTCTTTCGCTCCATGGCGCCATCAAGTGAGACAGTCAACATTTTAAACAACATTCCTGCAGCATTGGGCAATCACAGCTCAGTGACGAGAACAGTCCAGGCCTCATCAACATGACGGGCGCACACGGACTGGAGTTCAGACGACACATCAGAACTGCCAGTCACCTCTGACTATGCCACTTAAATGCTGCAGTTTAGGGCCTTTGATCGGTTTGCCTCCCCTAGCTCTGACATCACTGCATATGTGCAACGGAGCTCCTATTTTAGGCTCCGTATCAATGCGTACATCGTGATACCCTACATGCGTTGTTTAGTACCATCGGTCTAACGGACTACAGATCCGAACAGTCATCGATCCGTCTAAACGACACGATCTAGCCACAAGAGCTTCGAGCGCTCAGCTTGGAGCCAAGTGTTAACACCGTAATCAAGTTCAGATCACAGAGTCAGATCGTAAATGCCTACGCAATAGTTGGGTTGACTCACATACGACTGCCTTACTTGAATCTATGAACGAGGCCCGTATCTACACCCCGGATCTCATCTATAAGTACGTAAATCACATGGAACCTCCCCTACTACATGGGAGAGATCATAAACATTACCTTATAAGTCACCATGACTTCACGTTACCATAATACGTATGGTAATATTGTACCTCAATGTTGTACAACTGTACCTTATTAACTCCTGCAGCTGTACCTTAATTAAATATGCACATGTGAGCGTTCTAAGTCGCTTGTTAATAGGATGTGACTCACAAACATGTAACTCTAATATGTCACCACATGTCTAATAAATGTCTGAGGTATGCATGTGTGTGTTCAATATCCCAACACCAACATTGACCGCTTATCGGAGACATGAAAACAAAGGCCGAGATCACATACATGCTGCTTCGAAGTTTCAGTCCATTTAAGTCAAGGGTCCCACGACGAAAGCATCGGCATACCGAGTTCCTTTGACATACATATCTCAGCAATAGTTGCAAGACACAATAAGCGATATGAAACAAAGAGAGAAAGCTTTGAAGGTCTCCCGTGGGAGTTTAGAATGGGGCCAAGCTTGTTGTTGCTCTTGTTTGGAGGTTGCACTGGGAAGGAGTCCCTTGGAAGCATCCGTTGCAAGCTGCAGTACCCCTTTCGCGTACGAATGTACCCCTGAGCTCTCGGCGCTCCTCAATTAAAGGAACACAGTGAAAATTTCACTGATACATTTCACTGTGAAATATATCAGTCTCCCGTGACGGGAGTCGCGTCGGGTTTTCTGGAGAACCCTGGTACCTACTGCAGGAGGCTCCCCCGGGGAGCGCCATGGTTTCCATTTGAGGCGGTCGGATCCGCAGCCCGCAGGGAATCGACGAGGGACAGACTGGCAGCGACAGACATAGCGCGGGACGACATTACTTTGCATGCAACCTTCTTGCGCTTAGCATGTGTAACGCTTTGATTTCTCAGACACAACAAGAGTAAAAGCTCGGAGGGCACCACGGAAAGTTTCAAGGGCCGTTTAGAAGTTGTCAAGAATTCGGTTTGTCGCGACATCGTGAGGAAAAGGAAGGACGTGTTGTTTCCTGGTGCCGCTGTTTAGCTGGCGACGGGCTTTGGACATTCGGAAGGTAAACCATGAGACCCACACTTCAGATGACATTAGTTTTCTGTTGTTTTAGGTTTGTACGATGGGGTGCTACCGAGCTTACCAACTACCTTGCCACCGGGCCAGATGTTAGACGTGGTTTTTGAGTTAAGATTGTACAACCTTCCTGATCAGTTTGTCGTATGTAGGCTGGCTTCTGATCGACACATGGACACCTCTGCAATCACGGCCGCTCTTGGTGGTTTCGGTATCTCTCCTGTGCAGGTACATCTATGACTCTTATACCGTCAGACTGGCATCTTGAAGCTAGTGAGGGATGATCTTTTGCTGGCAAAAATCTCATCGATTCATGGGGGAGTTGTGCTTCTTGTAACGGATTATGGGCCTTGAGCTTTGATTGCTTCAGCACGCCACTGCCCTCCTTTTCTGATGAGATGCCGGTGATTGGGGTGCTGACAGGGGCAGCATCTCCAGCTATATGGGAAGCAACTGACTGCTGCTGTAGAGGCTGCCCATCAGGATGGTATTGAGAAAGAGAATGAGCTGAGTCCTCCTGAGGTGGGCCACCTTTCATTCTTCTTTGCTTGGTTTGCCAGCTTGTACTGCTGATGAATGCATATATGTTTTTGTTTCTTCTCAAACCACCATCTACATAACCTCACCCAGTCCCCCTGTTAAGGGGGGATAGAGAATATGAAGTCAAGAGGAGGGGGTGCGACCTGCTCATCCTCTGAGGACCATCCAATGGTTGTTGCCCTGGATGTGATTCGAGTGACTGGGGTTTATACTGCCTGTGAGATCCATGCCCATGGTAATGGTAAGCTCTCCCTAATTATTGTGGGTGTTGTGATATATCTTGTCATACTTTATGGGGTGTCCTGTTCTGTGAAATTTGTTGGCTTGTTTCAAAGGGCATATGGGTCTTTTTGGAGCCTTTCATGAGCGTTGCACATGCTGACCTGGAATGGCATGAGGAAACTCTACTGCAACATAACCTAAAGAAATGGTGGGGACAAAAGGAAACGAAAAGAGGGGCACTAGACCTTCGGAAGAACTTTTCTGTTACTATCTGGAGAAATATCCAAGGGCTGAAGGCGATGGGTGTGGGAATGCAGGCGCTTGTGTATTTCTGTGAGGCACTGATGCGCTGGTCTTCTGTTGCCAGTCTTCAAGCCCCGGCCACCCTTTGGGCCTTCCAGTCTACTGCACGGATTGCTGCTCGGACTGGATGTGTTGGGCGATACTTGCAACTTGTCTGGTTAATAATCATACAGCGGAGGAACGCCCTCCGTGCGTACGCGAAAATTACGGGCAGGCCTCAGGTGGGTGTCCGGTCCGTGGATCCCCATGCAGACCTGCTTTGATGCTCATGACAGAAAGTCACTGGATAGCTGCAGCAAGACTGCGGCTTTTGCTTTGATGTGTGTGACAAGAGCTCCGCTTGCTGAAGCACCCATCGGTTTGTCATAAAAAGAGTGTTAAGAGAGTGCTCATGAAGTCATTGTCTGTTCATCATTAGTGAGTCTGGTGGGGGTGCTGCATGTGTGTGCAGTGCTCAGCAATGGCTGTGGAACTTCCTCAGAATTTTGACGTGCAAGCCCATGCAAATGCGCTGGCAACGTGCTGCGAACAGCTGCCGAAGTATGTGAAGGAGGTCCTGGAGACTGGCGACCCCCATAACCGCTTTCCCCAGTTGATGTCAGAAATCGGCTACCACATTGAGCTGTTGGAGGAGGCTACGGGCAAGTCATGGTGCCGGTAAGAAGAGTGCACAGCAACACTTCATATAATAATCTCTGTTAGAGGCAATTTGGAGTGGCTGTACCGCCGTATTCTGGTCAAGTTGTGAAGGGTCCCTTGTTGGTCGAAAGGTCCCAGATGGACAAAGCATCGTTGAGAGAAGGCTAGGGAGGGAAATTTGTGAGCATGAACCTTATATAGCGTTCGAGAAGGGACATGGAATGGGATGAGGACGGTGGGTCAGGGATTTTGCTCCAGCGATGTAATACTTGCGTGTTTGTTTCTCCGATCCGCATGGTTAGTCTCCCCCACACGCAATTTGAACATGGGGGGCTCTGCCAAGCCAAATGAAAGGATTGGGATGCAGCCGTGCCCAAGTGACCTGCATCCAGGCCAGGTTAGGTTTTGGCAGCAGCTGGTCTGTCAACGAGGGACGTTGCATCGCACACGCTGGGGCTGCCATGCCGATACGTTGCGTTTTCAAAGGGTTCTATGGCTTTTATCCCCTCTCTGGATATTACAGCTGCACGTTTTGAAGATGTGCAGACATTTGTTATCGTGCCCCACAACACTTGTAATTCTGAGGGAGGCACGAAAGCACCACACTACAGACTCGCATCATGTTCATCGATATGTTGTAAGCTTCAGTATATCCATCCAAAGGGGAGACATGCACAAAGTTGCGTTATTCGCAAAGCTGTTATTGAAGAAGCAATGTCTCAAACAGGTTTTCCATTATCTCTGTGGTGCTCGTTACGCTACAATTTGGGATTTATCAAGGTTTCCTAATTGGTCCACAGGGCCTTGGGCAGATTGCTTGAGATCAATATTCTTGGTCATCCATATTAAAGGGCCGGCAGGACCATGTCAAATGCGATCCAACTGTTTCTGTCATCTGCCCAACCCCCCCCCCCCAAACCCCTTTTCCCTCGCTTCCCCTCTTCCTCCCCTCTTTCTCTCTCCCATCCCCTTCCCCACCCCCCTTCGCTCTCTCTAACCTCTCCCTCTCTCTCTCTCTCTCTGTGTGTGTGTGTGTGTGTGTGTGTGTGTGTGTGTGTGTGTGTGTGTGTGTGTGTGTGTGTGTTCGTGTGCGTGCGTGTGCATGCGTACGCGCGCGGTTGGTCGCATGTGCACGTGCTGGCTATGGTGAAGGAAAGATCTCAAATGAACTAAAAGGTGGCAGGTTGCCGCCAAAGCTGTCATATGGTTGAGATTAGGAGTGGGGATTTGGTGAATCCTCCATTTTCCTCAGCGGTTCAAACAGAAGATAATTTAAATATTTCATTGGGTTCTCAATGGTTTGTGACCGCGCATATCTACAATTGTAGATGTGTAGACTTGCTTCCTATACATGCCGACAGCTCTACAATTGTAGATGCGCAGACTTGTTTCCTTATGACCCCACTCTGCTTGTCATCCTAGGGAAGACGAGAAAGTTCCACATTGTTTAGATCCATCATTGTCAATGTGATATGCTGTAAGGTGTTCTTTTGTATCCATCCCCAGAGGAGCGTTGCATGTCCGATCAAGGCTGAGCTGTCACATCTCCAATTGTAAAGGCATTATTCGCGAGGCATCATCTCGATTAGGTTCTTTTCTTATGTCGATAATGCTGGTCAGCGCTCTAAAATCGCTCTTAGGACGTTTTAATGGCATTTTACCGGCCAACGCCTCCAGCACCGTGCATGAAAAGGGATCCTTGTTCATCTGCAGAAGGCATCTGCACACAACAGCTGATGGAATGGTCTGTACACCATTCCATAAGGCCCAGTTACTTGGGTAATCATGATCATGATAATTTACGCTCAGCCCGGCTCTCCCTCCCACTCCCTCCGGAGGCCCCTCTCTCTTGCTCCCCTCCCCCCCTCATTCTCTCTCTCCCTCTCCCTCTCTCCCCTCCTCTCCCTCCCTCCCCCCCTCCCCCTCCCCGTTCGTTTGTTTCCCCCGCTGCGAGTTGGGAGGGATGTTTGTTCTTTGTCGAGTCACATTGATTGTAACTGCTGCGATGGGCCACTAGTGTTACTTGCATGGTGTGCGGAGAGGCATGCCCACAGCAGCTGTCGAGTAGCATGACCGTAGTGGTTTACATCTTCTGCAGCTGCTCTGTCTTCGTCCTCCATTGCAACATGAAGGAGGTGATATCTTCCCAAGGGCTGTCCAGCCACCCCTATGCGCTATGTGACGGAACATCTGTGAGGCACATCGAGACATTATGCAAGTTACAAACACAACTTGGCCAATCCATGGAGCATTCCAGACCATTGACAAATCGCTTAAGCGAACGACAGCAAACACATGGAAGGTCCAAATGTTTGAGAAACGTTGGGGCGTGGGGTTTACAAAGTGCACGCAGACTCAAGTGGTGTTCACAATCAGCATCTCCGTGCAACACAGATCCGGAGCACGGTGACAAATTTGGGGAGGAAGCATAAGCCTTGGCCCAAAGATTCACAAATATTCCACGTGTCCACATCCAAACGACGACAACCCTCGCAAAAGAGTAAGTATAGCGTGTCCAAAATCGTTATACAGCAGCTCCAAATATGTTGCCCCAGGCCTGCTAACACTTACTAGCATTGGCCATTCACGTCCAACCCGGGGCTCTTGCCTGGAACCATTGACCTTAGAAACCCAGGTTGCATTTTCTTTAAGCAAATGTCCTGAGCCCGTTATTTTTGAGTTGGCAGACATCCACAAAATACTGCGAGTTGGAGTTAATTGAGCCTTGCAAGCCTCCAATCCATATTCGAGCACGGCAATTCAAAGGCCGGAAACATGTACTTAGCCCTCATCGAGCCGTTTGTGGAGGTTTCACACTCTGTCGAAATCCTCAACAAGCTGCTCAAGGTAATGTGCAATGCGATTTTAAACCCTATAGGTTAGCGCCAAACAACTTTACCTTGGCCTGTACACATGCATGTACATATGTGTAGATGTGTGTGTGTGTGTGTGTGTGTGTGTGTGTGTGTGTGTGTGTGTGTGTGTGTGTGTGTGTGTGTGTGTGTGTGTGTGGGGGGGGGGGGGGGATGGGTGGGTGGGGCGGGGGGTTCCATTCCATCCATTTTTTTCGTTTTATGGCATCTTTAATGTTTTGGTCTACTTCATGCTTATATGGCTTTGCTTAATGCTGACATTTCACACCTTGAAGCCATGTGCAACTGCGTGTGCCGGTGAGCCCAGCTGTGCCCAATCTCATAGAGGAGGAGGAGGAGTATGATAAGGGACCGTCGCAGCTGGTCCGTGTTGAAGCTACAGCAGAGCTATTGGTTCTTATGGGTGACGCAAAAACCAGTTGAGTGGATAAACTTCCGTCCACGGAAGTTTTGCAGGTGCCGAAAAGCTTTGTGCTTCAAGGGAGAAAAGATTTTACTGTACCTAAACCAATTGGAGAAGACGGGAGTGAAGAATCCGCAATATATTTAATGAAGGAGGCTGCGCCGTAATGCGGCCTGGCGCTTGTAGGCCTCTGAGTGAAGCTTCTGACTCTCGAGGTACTAGGGTTTGGTTGTATGAGCCCGCCTTTCTGCCAGCATGAAGGCAGGCGCTGTTGTGGCGATATGTGATAACATCGATGTGCCGAGCCTTTCAATAGGATACATGCCTTGGTTGTCACGACCAGCTTCAAGCAGCAGTTTGATAAGGTCCTCACATGAGTTGTACAGCTCATGTGAGGACCTTATCAAACTGCTGCTTGAAGCTAGCCGTATTGAAAGGCTTGGCACATCGATGATATCACATATTGCCACAACAACGCCTGCCTTCATGCTGGCAGAAAGGCGGGCTCATACAACCAAACCCTAATATCTCGAGACTCAGAAGCTTCACTCAGACGCCTACAAGCGCCAGGCCTCATTACGGCGCAGCCTCCTTCATTGAGTATTTTGCGGACTCTTCACTCTCGTCTTCTCCGATTGGTTTATGTGCAGTAAAATCTTTTCTCCCTTAAAGCACAAAGCTTTTCGGCACCTTCAAAACTTCCGTGGACGAGAGTTTATCCACTCAACTAGTTTTTGCGTCACCCATAAGAACCAATAGCTCTGCTTTAGCTTCAACACGGACCAGCTGCGACAGTCCCTCATTATACTCCTCCTTCTCTATGCGATTGGGCACAGCTGGGCTCACCGGCACACGCAGTTGCACATGGCTTCAAAGTGTGAAATGTAAGTGTTGAGTTGTGAACATACATTATAGAATGCCTTGTGCTTAAGGTGATCTTCAAATTTACATTATTAGGATACGGGTCCACTATCCACATAAGGTACCTCAAGACACGTTCGGATGAGGTCTATTTCGAACATAAGGTACAATCTGATTTAAATTACGCGTTAGTGTGAAAGGGCTATTAAAGATGCGATCACCGCATAGTCGAGCAACTGGTTTGGAAAGATACTGGGCACATAAGGATGCCAGTCTTGTTCATGCAGTTGCATGTGTCTAAAGAGCACACAGTCGTCAAGGACGGTAGCTGGAGTGGCACGAACTTACGACCTGTCTGCTTGCTTACAGGTGATGCCGAATGCCCATAACCTAACAGGTTATGGGCCCACCCAACTCTGGGTGCTGAGGACAAGCCGATATGTGGTTTTTGGGCAAGGCACTGGTGGCCAGCGGACACTACACAAGTCTACTCCAGTCCCAAAGGGAGCGACAGCCCCGCAGTTTGTACCCCGCCTTCATGTCGCAGTATATGCTTCAGAATCCATTCGAATTGATTTTGAAATGCCACCATAACTTGGCAGTTTCATCCGCAAGGCGAGGTGGTGAAATCCCGGTTGGAAGGGCACGAGGCGGAAGACCACCTTGGGATGGAGGAGTGAAACTTTGAGTGCATATGGGAGGTTGTGTATGATTTGGGATCTGAAATTGTGAGTGTGTGGCCAATGAGTTGAGAGAGGAAGTGATGCTCCTGTGTTACAGTAAGTGTACTGGTTGAGAGGTGAACCATTAGAAAGGCTTCTTCTTAAGTCTGCACCCTCTTAAGGCTGGAGATCAAGGGGGTCAGATTAACAAAAGTAGTTATGAATGACCTCTAACCACTGACAGCAAGTGTGATACTCAGCGGGAAGAAGTGGGTGGACCCTAGGGAGCCCCCATCCAGGTATTGGTAGACACCATGAGCAACAGTACAGGTACTGCAGCATGGGGATGTGCTTACATATGTGTTGTATGTGTAAGCGTGTGTAAAGATGTCCATGAGCTGGGGCTTGAAAGACATTGATTGTGTATGTGTAAACAGCCAGGAGTTGGTGCAATATGGTGGTAAGGGACTTTTGGTTCCCCAGTCCACTGAGCACATTCTTATTGTGGTTTGCGCTGCTACTCGCTGATGGCTAGTCCCTAATGTTAAGGGTGAGAAAGGCTGATCAGGTGTCGCGTTCGGACTCGCTGATGGCTAGTCCCTAATGTTGAGGGTGAGAAAGGCTGATCAGGTGTCGCGTTCGGACTCGCTGATGGCTAGTCCCTAATGTTGAGGGTGAGAAATGCTAAATCGGGAGTCGTGTGCCTCATTGAACTGTCGTGCACTTGCGGAGTCAAGACCTCTTATCGGAACTGCTGTGTAATCAATGTCATGACTTGTCTTATGTGCCTGGCATTCCTTCCATGTTTTCCAGAGTGTGAAACTAGACATTGACTGGTTGTGTCTGGTCAATGATGTGTAGTCAATGTGATGTGTGGCTGATGTTGTGTGGCCAACGCGGTTTTCAAACCTTGAGTGGTCTTACATAGGGTCATATATGGGTCCAGTGTGGCTTGTGAGACCTCTCTATGTGTGTCTGTGTATGTGGTGTTTTGAAAATCCCTAAGGTATGCTGAGGTTTTTTGACTTGGTGTTGAAAGTTTTTGGGTTGACCAGGAGTGAGTTGTGGGTACCAGAAGATTACAATTTTATCGTTGCGCAATGCATGCGCTTCACACCCTGACCTACAGTCTGGCATGGACCATAGAGTAATTGACCCAGAATGTTTAAGGGGATATACATCAATGACCTGGTTTTGAAAGTTTTTGGGCTGACCAAGAGTGAGTTGTGGGTACCACAAGATTACAATTGTATCGTTGCGCAATGCATGCGCTTCACGCCCTGACCTACAGTCTGGCATGGACCATTGACCTAGAATGTTTAAGGTGATATACATGAATGACCTGGTGTTGAAAGGTTTTGGGCTGACCAGGAGTGAGTTGTGGGTACCAGAAGATTACAATTTTATCGTTGCAATGCATGGTAGTTGACCCAGAATGTTTAAGGTGATATACATGAATGACTCTAGGAATGCAAAGAGGGGTAGAAATAGCTGCAATTTAGTCTTAATCCATGGTGCGGGCTACACAAAGGATATGAGTGTTAGATGGGCCAAATTATGAACACCAAAAATTGCTAACATGTAAAGCTAATTCTGATATTGACATGGAAAAGAATTGGTTTCTGAGGACAATGAATTAATTTGAAGAGTTTTGGGTTAATCTGTGACATAATGTGGTCAGGGGAAGCTCATCAGTTATCGTTGCGCGCGTGCGCGCGTTGCGTTTGTTCGCGCATTTGGATGTTGAGTAGCCTAATGTCTAGTAGTGATGATGAAGAGGATCTATTGTGCTCAACATGAGGTTACTGATAGGTACCTGTGATGACCCTAGCTCCTCAAGCAGAGGATGGTGATATTTGACACAACACACGTAAGCGTTGGTGACTTTGTAAGTCATGTGTATTGTTGCAGCAACGCCCTTAGAGACTGATCATAGTACTGATGGTGTATAGATAAGACTTTTTTAAGGGTTATGTGTATAAATAGGGTAGAGGTGAGCTACCATCATTGTGACCAATACAAGTGAGCTTTGGGAGGTAGAATTGTCAGTTACAGACAATTTAATCCTAAGGCCTTGATGCATCGGTGCACCCTCACGTTAGAAAGCTAGACCGGGATAGCCAGTAAAATCAATGAAAGCTAGAGAGAGTTCTTACAGATAGCCGGAGAGCCAAGTTTGGGAGTTGTGGCCATATGTGAGAAATCTTGAAAAATTCCAGATGAAAGTCGTTGATATCCAGACTCTAGGTTATATAACATGAAACATAGTTGTTAGATGCGTTTTTGAGTGCAGGTCGTTTGTAACGGTGTCTGTTTAGTCTTGATGCTTCAAATACTTAACCAAATAAAAGTATAGAGGTTGGAGAAATATAATTTGATCGACGGACCGTGAAACATGTAATAGCACTTCCAGGGGAAGCAATGTGAGTTAGGGCAAGACAACTTGAAAGTACTCAAGCAGTAAGTCCTGGGTCATGTTGGTTGTGCAAGTATTGGCCTCCATATGGTGATAGAAAGGGAACTCACGCAGGAAATCACGGTCGCAACTAGTTTCGATGTCGCGCCGCGGACTAAAGGGTCAGTTGAAATGTATGGGGGGCTTTGAAAGTGAGGGGATGGATTTTCAGTTTACATGTATGTTTAGCTGTCATGATCATCATGACGGGTACGTATTAAATTCATGTCGTCATTTGAACACGTCGAGGAGACTAGTCTTCAATTGTTGTCAGAGGTATTACTGCGGTATACATGAGTGGTGTCAATAGGACTTTGTGGCTAGCAGCAGGCTCGAGTCCAAGGATGTGGAGTCAGTAGGGTCAGGCACTCCTGGCCATCGGTATTGTGAGCTCAAAGGGTCACTCCGGTACATTGCCAACACCACCAGATCTGAAATTGCATAGGCATTTGGTGTGTTGCCAAGGTACAGAATGAGCCCTACCACTTCGCACTGGAGTGAAGCCATTCGAGTGCTGAAGTATCTTAGGGACACCCAAGAGTTAGCTTTAACTCTTGGAGGGAAGGTACCCGAGCGTGAAGGCTTTGTGGATGCCACTAAGCTAGGGAGGCCATAGGAGAGGGACTGGCAGATATCTCCTATGTGGAATCTGCTCACAATGTGGCTGAGTTTATGACCAAACAATTTAACAAGTCCGTGGTGTTAGTCATAGGGATTCACTAGGACTGAGAAGATACACATAAAGCATGCAGGCAAGGGGAAGTGTTGAGTTGTGAACATACATTATAGAATGCCTTGTGCTTTAGGTGATCTTCAAATTTACATTATTAGGATACGGGTCCACTATCCACATAAGGTACCTCAAGACACGTTCGGATGAGGTCTATTTCGAACATAAGGTACAATCTGATTTAGATTACGCGTTAGTGTGAAAGGACTATTAAAGCTGCGATCACTGCATATTCGAGCAACTGGTTTGGAAAGATACTGGGCACATAAGGATGCCAGTCTTGTTCATGCAGTTGCATGTGTCTAAAGAGCACACAGTCGTCAAGGACGGTAGCTGGAGAGGCACGAACTTACGACCTGTCTGCTTGCTTACAGGTGCGGTGACGCAGGGTGTGTATTGGTAATGTGTTCATGTTTGATTGCTTGTTTGTAAGTGAACCATCTTAGTGGACAATCATGTCTCCCAAACAGCTAAGGGACGGAGTCTTGGTTGAGTATAGGAAGGTACTTGCTTTCAGCCGTCAGGAGCTTATCCGTGTGTAGATGCTCATTGACAGATCAACATGTAACGGAACTGGTTTGGAAAGATACTGGGCACATAAGGATGCCAGTCTTGTTCATGCAGTTGCATGTGTCTAAAGAGCACACAGTCGTCAAGGACGGTAGCTGGAGTGGCACGAACTTACGACCTGTCTGCTTGCTTACAGGTGATGCCGAATGCCCATAACCTAACAGTAAGCATTAAGGAAAGCTATATTGCATGAAGTGGCCCATGACACCAAAGATGCCATAAAACGAATAAAAAAAGGATGGAATGGAACCCCCCACCCCACCCACCCACCCACCCCCCCCCCCACACACACACACATCTACACATATGTACATGCATGTGTACAGCCAATGTAAAGTTGTTTGGCGCCAACTCTAGGGTTTAGGGTTCCATTGCACATTACTTGAGCAGCTTATTGAGGATTTCGACGGAATGTGAAACCTCCACAAACGGCTCGATGAGGGCCAAATACATGTTTCCTGCCTTTGAAGTGCCGTGCTCAAACATGGATTGGAGGCTTGACTCCAACTCGCAGTATTTCGTGGATGTCTGCAGACTCAAAAATAACGGGCTCAGGACATTTGCTTAAAGAAAATGCAACACAAATACTAAGGGGATACACTGATTTATGATATGTCGATGCATTGTAAAACATTTGTTGGTATGTACTGGAGGAAGGAAGAGGATGGAGAGAGAGAGAGAGAGAAAGAGAGAGAGAGAGAGAGAGAGAGAGAGAGAGAGAGAGAGAGAGAGAGAGAGAGAGAGAGAGAGAGAGAGAGAGAGAGAGAGAGAGAGAGAGAGCGAGAGAGAGAGAGAGAGAGAGAGAGAGAGAGAGAGAGAGCGAGAGAGAGAGAGAGAGCGAGAGAGAGAGAGAGAGAGAGAGAGAGAGAGAGAGAGGAGAGAGAGAGAGGAGAGAGAGAGAGAGAGAGAGAGAGAGAGAGAGAGAGCGAGAGAGAGAGCGAGAGAGAGAGCGAGAGAGAGAGAGAGAGAGAGAGAGAGAGAGAGAGAGAGAGAGAGAGAGAGAGAGAGAGAGAGAGAGAGAGAGAGAGAGAGAGAGAGAGAGAGAGAGAGAGAGAGAGAGAGAGAGAGAGAGAGAGAGAGAGAGAGAGAGAACCCAAAGAGAGAAAGTTTGGTAGGCCTCCCGTGGGGGTTTAGAATGGGGCCAAGCTTGTTTTTGCTCTTGTTTGGAGGTTGCACTGGGAATGAGTCCCTTGGAAGCATCCGTTGCAAGCTGCAGTACCCCTTTCGCGTACGAATGTACCGCTGAGCTCTCGGCGCTCCTCAATCAAAGGAAGACAGTGAAAATTTCACTGATATATTTTCACTGTGAAATATATCAGGCTCCCTTCTGGTTTTGTGGAGAACCCTGGTACCTACTGCAGGAGGCTCCCCCGGGGAGCGCCATGGTTTCCACTTGAGGTGGTCGGATCCGCAGGGAATCGACGACGAAGAAGAAAAGTGACAGACTGGCAGCGACAGAGATAGCACGGGATGACATTACCTTGCATGCAACCTTCTTGCGCTTAGCGTGTGGAGCGCTTTGGTTTCTCAAACACAACAAGAGTAAACACTCGGAGGGCAAGTCTGGAAGGGCCACCTGAAGTAGTGAAGAATTCGATTTGTCGCGATCTTGGGTGAGATTCCTGTTGCTTACGTTCCAGGTCATCTTTCTTGGATGGCCGTGTTTGAGATGGTTTGTGCGGGCCGGGTGTTAATTGCAGGAAGGAGGTGTTGTTTCCTGGTGCCGCTGTTTAGCTGGCGACGGCCTTTGGACGGGGGGATTCGGAAGGTGAACCATGAGACCCAAACTTCAGAAAAAATTAATTTTCTTTGCTCACCACTTTCTGATGTTTGAGGTTTTTATGATGGCGTGCTGCCGAGCTGACCAAGAGAGCTCGCCACCGGGGCAGATGTTAGACGTGGGTTTTGAGTTCAGATTTTAAACCTTCCTGATCCATTTATGTCTTACGTAGGCCGGCTTCTGATCGGGACATGGACATCTCTGCAATCACGACCGCTTTTGGTGGTTCTGTATCTCTCCTGTGCAGGTACATCTGTGACTCTTATACCATCAGACTGGCATCTTGAAAGTAGAGAAGGTGTCATTGTGGACAAACCTCATCGATTATGTGGGTGGTGCTATTGTAACGATTGGACCTCGACGGTCATCGCGGCATCCGATTGCCGCGTTTCCAGCTATATGGGAAACAATTGACTCATGCTATACACGCTGCCAATCAGACGGTCTCAAGAAAAAGCATGACCTGAGTCCTACTGAGGTGCGCCACCTCTCATTCTTCTTTGTGGCTTATGAATGCACATCTGTGCTTGTCTCCTCTCAAACCACCTCTACAATAGTTTACCCCCTTTCCCCTTCAAGGGGGTGATAAAGAACATGAAGTCAAGAGGAGGAGGTTGCTACATGCTCATCCTCTGAGGACCACACAATGGTCGTTGGCCTGGACGTGATTTGGGGGTCGTGTCGGGGGTTTCCATGGCCTGTGAGATCAATGCACATGGTATTGGGCATGTCACGCTCTCACTAGTTATTGTGTAAAGACAACCATTACCTTGTACTTCATATGCGTGCATGGGGAGATCCTGTACAGTTCTCTCTGGTTTTCATATATACTTAGATGAACGCATACATTCTATATTTGGCCGCTCTGCGTCGCATTTAAGATGAGAACTTCACGCATTGTAATCGTCGCTATCTTCGTCTTCATGAACGGACTCTTTGCCTCAGTCAATACTCATCGCTGATTGCCATAACATATTGTGGGTCGTGTCACATATCTGGTATCCGTTGTACTTTTTTGGATCTCTGTTGTGAAATTTGTTGTGGTTTTGTTAAAGGCCGATGGGTCTTTTTGCCCTCAAGAGCATCCTGTGCACCTGCCATATGAGGCCATCCCTGCAACGACCAAATGAAGGGACAAAAAAATACATGGCATAACCTTTGATTTGCTCTGTTACATCTGTGAGAGATGGTGTCAGGCATGGATCTTGGATAGTGCGTT
>KV908643.1:23663-98663 GCA_002005505.1 Botryococcus braunii
CCGGAATGCACGGGTCAGGACATGACATGTATTGGAAAAAAACCAAAACACATCAAAGAATATGCCGTGGTTGGTGGTAAAGTCTCAAAGGGCTGCTGAAACAAGCAATCAAAGCACATGAACATGTGGACGGATGTTTGTTTATGGTTCGCCATGGATTGCATCAGTTTTCAGCTGCTGCAGTGGGACATCAGCATAGTGCTCGGTGATCACTAAGCCCCTAAGGGGGGGGGGGGTGTCGGCTATATAGACGCTTGTGGGCTATATAGACGCTTGGCAAAAGGCGTACTAAGGCACTCGTACACATGCATAGGATACGTAGTAGGTATATCAGGCCTCAAACTCGAGGGAGAGATGCAGGACAACATGGGCTGGTTATTCTGAAGCGGAGCTTGAGCATGAGATACTCCCACCTCCTTTTTTCCCCCGGGGAAAACCCTTCGTCCCCTTCGTTTCTTGTTAGCTGCTTCTGAAGGAGATAACCGTCCGGTTATCTCCTTCACGCGTGTTGTTAGATCAACACAGGGGATTTGTTGGAATAATGGACTCGTCTGGTCAGCATTTACCGATGTAACTGGTGTCGGACTGATCCAAGTGATTATCAACAAGCTCTCGCTGTCTCCACATTACAAATCCAGTGTTGTTAACGCTCATTAGAGGTTGGATGGGGATCGTTAGTCACATTGGGGACCCTATGGGGGTTGAGCTAAGACTAACACTTGGCTTGAAGTCTGAATCTGCTTCCACGTTCCGGCATCAAAAATGGCGATCCTGGAATTGAAACTAATAGGAATCGCCAGGCGGCCCTGTAAACGCACAAATTTGGACTTTTGAAAACCGCAAGCCCTTAGGGGACTCGATAACGAATGGGAAAACATCAGTAAAGCTTATTGCGTAGATGCGTGCCAATTGCCAACCCTTGAGGAACGCCCAGAGGGCTAAGGTAGCGGGCGGGTAGCAGGACCCTTGGAGTTAAAGGAGTAACCCTCAAGGTATGCTTGCTCAAAGTGGTATTTTTTTGATCGCCCCATGAAGATTATAACGTTTTCAGCCACTACAAACTGACAAACGGAAAGTTTCTCACGAAGATCAAGACGTTGAGGAAATTACAACCACTTATTTACCTTCACGGTCTTTGACAAAGCGCTTGATCGAACGACACAACACACATGGAAGGGTTGAAAGGTTGGTAGAAATGTTCGTGCACGGGGTCTAACCACAGCGCACCATGATTCAAATGGTGTTCCTCAATCACCACATGCCTCCCCTTGTGACACAGGCACGTGCCTGGTGACAAAGGTGCGGAGGAACCATGTGCTTTGGTCCGAGATTCGTTGGAAGTCCACGTGTCCACATACAAACAAACAAGCCAGGACTCTCGGAAAAAACGACCAAGTAGCTAATTGATACCCAACTATCCCTTATCTTGCAATTAACTTACCCGTACGAGCAAAGCATGCTTTCGACCTACGGGCAGCTGAAAAAGGGGGAGGGGTAGTGCCATGTATGTGCACTATTGCCGCCATAGCACAACATATAATAAAAAAAGGAGCATTCCAATATACCAAAACATTTTAGCCACCATGCTTCCAAAAGGCTTTAAAAGCAGAAAGACCTAGCTAGTGCCATGTACGGGCGTCAAGTACTGCCGACACGATCCTCAGAACCCAGCGTTGGTTACCACGACAGTTAACGATCAGTTAACGATCAGGGTTTGCTTACAAGCTCTGAAAAGATAACTCCTATCCGTCTAATTTACGTAAGTGCCGTAATAATGCTGTCCCCCTCACGCAAAAGAGTTGTACCATTTTTATAGCTGCAGTCGAAGGGAGTTGATTCACTCCCGTGGTTGCGTGACCCAACAGTGTCCATAGCTCTGTGCTGGCTTGCTTACTATCCAGATTTGAAATTTTGCGTTCGTACTCCTCGTCCTCGATGTCATTGACACCAGCTGGGGTCACCTGCAAACGCATTCAATCGTGTCTTCATTATGAATGAAAACACAAGGAAGTAACAATACAAGAAGTTAATACCAAAGCACCAAAGATGCCATAAACTTAACAACAAATCGGGATGTGATGAGAACATGTTTGCCCCACCAATAGTCATGTCTCCCCTTAGTTCTCCTCATCTTCATGTTTGGACATGGAAAAGCAAGGAAGAGGAACTCTGTACGCCACACACACACACACACACACACACACACACACACACACACACACACACACACACACACACACACACACACACACACACACACACACACACACGCACGCACGCACACACACACACACACACACACACACACACACACACACACACACACACACACACATACACACACCCCTCGTGGGGGAGGTTTAAGAGTGGGCTTGAGAATCATTCATGAAACACTATATCCGTGCTCACCACGAACTGCCTCATTGTCTCTAAAACCTCTTCCGCCGAGTTATCCTACAACTAGGAAGGAAGAGTTTGAGCGCACTCTTACGCCGTGGCACATGAGGCGGACGCTCGAACCACCTTTCGTATCTGCAGAACAAGGCTCTTGGGGATGGAGGGACATGGGAGGACATTGGAGAGACACCTTGTACAATGTCGTATATACCACACCTTCCATGATCATGAGGCCCATTTATGACATCAATAATGTTTCGCTTGATGCGACTTCAGAGCAAAGACAGTACCTTTCGAAGCTACAAGAAGAGGGCAGGTGAAACGCCAGCTGCAAACAACAACATTCGATGAAATGTTGATTTCGTATGCTTTAACGATTGCATATAAGAGTGGTGCAAAGGTATTTCCGCAAAGGCAAGGATGCACGCTGGATGGAACCTAGATGAAGTGAATACATACCCTCTAGAGACATATATGAGATCTCCAAAGCGCGCCTCAGAATCTCAAGTATTCTGCTCTAGCATTTTCTGGTTTCGAGCAGACAAACTGCTGGGTGTGATATTCAGTACACTACTCTGGGGTTCCATGGGTATCGCGAGAGCAGGAACACCCATAATAGCACCAACTCTTTCGCTCCATGGCGCCATCAAGTGAGACAGTCAACATTTTAAACAACATTCCTGCAGCATTGGGCAATCACAGCTCAGTGACGAGAACAGTCCAGGCCTCATCAACATGACGGGCGCACACGGACTGGAGTTCAGACGACACATCAGAACTGCCAGTCACCTCTGACTATGCCACTTAAATGCTGCAGTTTAGGGCCTTTGATCGGTTTGCCTCCCCTAGCTCTGACATCACTGCATATGTGCAACGGAGCTCCTATTTTAGGCTCCGTATCAATGCGTACATCGTGATACCCTACATGCGTTGTTTAGTACCATCGGTCTAACGGACTACAGATCCGAACAGTCATCGATCCGTCTAAACGACACGATCTAGCCACAAGAGCTTCGAGCGCTCAGCTTGGAGCCAAGTGTTAACACCGTAATCAAGTTCAGATCACAGAGTCAGATCGTAAATGCCTACGCAATAGTTGGGTTGACTCACATACGACTGCCTTACTTGAATCTATGAACGAGGCCCGTATCTACACCCCGGATCTCATCTATAAGTACGTAAATCACATGGAACCTCCCCTACTACATGGGAGAGATCATAAACATTACCTTATAAGTCACCATGACTTCACGTTACCATAATACGTATGGTAATATTGTACCTCAATGTTGTACAACTGTACCTTATTAACTCCTGCAGCTGTACCTTAATTAAATATGCACATGTGAGCGTTCTAAGTCGCTTGTTAATAGGATGTGACTCACAAACATGTAACTCTAATATGTCACCACATGTCTAATAAATGTCTGAGGTATGCATGTGTGTGTTCAATATCCCAACACCAACATTGACCGCTTATCGGAGACATGAAAACAAAGGCCGAGATCACATACATGCTGCTTCGAAGTTTCAGTCCATTTAAGTCAAGGGTCCCACGACGAAAGCATCGGCATACCGAGTTCCTTTGACATACATATCTCAGCAATAGTTGCAAGACACAATAAGCGATATGAAACAAAGAGAGAAAGCTTTGAAGGTCTCCCGTGGGAGTTTAGAATGGGGCCAAGCTTGTTGTTGCTCTTGTTTGGAGGTTGCACTGGGAAGGAGTCCCTTGGAAGCATCCGTTGCAAGCTGCAGTACCCCTTTCGCGTACGAATGTACCCCTGAGCTCTCGGCGCTCCTCAATTAAAGGAACACAGTGAAAATTTCACTGATACATTTCACTGTGAAATATATCAGTCTCCCGTGACGGGAGTCGCGTCGGGTTTTCTGGAGAACCCTGGTACCTACTGCAGGAGGCTCCCCGGGGAGCGCCATGGTTTCCATTTGAGGCGGTCGGATCCGCAGCCCGCAGGGAATCGACGAGGGACAGACTGGCAGCGACAGACATAGCGCGGGACGACATTACTTTGCATGCAACCTTCTTGCGCTTAGCATGTGTAACGCTTTGATTTCTCAGACACAACAAGAGTAAAAGCTCGGAGGGCACCACGGAAAGTTTCAAGGGCCGTTTAGAAGTTGTCAAGAATTCGGTTTGTCGCGACATCGTGAGGAAAAGGAAGGACGTGTTGTTTCCTGGTGCCGCTGTTTAGCTGGCGACGGGCTTTGGACATTCGGAAGGTAAACCATGAGACCCACACTTCAGATGACATTAGTTTTCTGTTGTTTTAGGTTTGTACGATGGGGTGCTACCGAGCTTACCAACTACCTTGCCACCGGGCCAGATGTTAGACGTGGTTTTTGAGTTAAGATTGTACAACCTTCCTGATCAGTTTGTCGTATGTAGGCTGGCTTCTGATCGACACATGGACACCTCTGCAATCACGGCCGCTCTTGGTGGTTTCGGTATCTCTCCTGTGCAGGTACATCTATGACTCTTATACCGTCAGACTGGCATCTTGAAGCTAGTGAGGGATGATCTTTT
The DNA here is from genome assembly GCA_002005505.1 of Botryococcus braunii. Lineage (NCBI taxonomy): Eukaryota > Viridiplantae > Chlorophyta > Trebouxiophyceae > Botryococcus > Botryococcus braunii. The sequence goes on from KV908643.1 coordinate 28,606, forward strand.
GCTGGCAAAAATCTCATCGATTCATGGGGGAGTTGTGCTTCTTGTAACGGATTATGGGCCTTGAGCTTTGATTGCTTCAGCACGCCACTGCCCTCCTTTTCTGATGAGATGCCGGTGATTGGGGTGCTGACAGGGGCAGCATCTCCAGCTATATGGGAAGCAACTGACTGCTGCTGTAGAGGCTGCCCATCAGGATGGTATTGAGAAAGAGAATGAGCTGAGTCCTCCTGAGGTGGGCCACCTTTCATTCTTCTTTGCTTGGTTTGCCAGCTTGTACTGCTGATGAATGCATATATGTTTTTGTTTCTTCTCAAACCACCATCTACATAACCTCACCCAGTCCCCCTGTTAAGGGGGATAGAGAATATGAAGTCAAGAGGAGGGGGTGCGACCTGCTCATCCTCTGAGGACCATCCAATGGTTGTTGCCCTGGATGTGATTCGAGTGACTGGGGTTTATACTGCCTGTGAGATCCATGCCCATGGTAATGGTAAGCTCTCCCTAATTATTGTGGGTGTTGTGATATATCTTGTCATACTTTATGGGGTGTCCTGTTCTGTGAAATTTGTTGGCTTGTTTCAAAGGGCATATGGGTCTTTTTGGAGCCTTTCATGAGCGTTGCACATGCTGACCTGGAATGGCATGAGGAAACTCTACTGCAACATAACCTAAAGAAATGGTGGGGACAAAAGGAAACGAAAAGAGGGGCACTAGACCTTCGGAAGAACTTTTCTGTTACTATCTGGAGAAATATCCAAGGGCTGAAGGCGATGGGTGTGGGAATGCAGGCGCTTGTGTATTTCTGTGAGGCACTGATGCGCTGGTCTTCTGTTGCCAGTCTTCAAGCCCCGGCCACCCTTTGGGCCTTCCAGTCTACTGCACGGATTGCTGCTCGGACTGGATGTGTTGGGCGATACTTGCAACTTGTCTGGTTAATAATCATACAGCGGAGGAACGCCCTCCGTGCGTACGCGAAAATTACGGGCAGGCCTCAGGTGGGTGTCCGGTCCGTGGATCCCCATGCAGACCTGCTTTGATGCTCATGACAGAAAGTCACTGGATAGCTGCAGCAAGACTGCGGCTTTTGCTTTGATGTGTGTGACAAGAGCTCCGCTTGCTGAAGCACCCATCGGTTTGTCATAAAAAGAGTGTTAAGAGAGTGCTCATGAAGTCATTGTCTGTTCATCATTAGTGAGTCTGGTGGGGTGCTGCATGTGTGTGCAGTGCTCAGCAATGGCTGTGGAACTTCCTCAGAATTTTGACGTGCAAGCCCATGCAAATGCGCTGGCAACGTGCTGCGAACAGCTGCCGAAGTATGTGAAGGAGGTCCTGGAGACTGGCGACCCCCATAACCGCTTTCCCCAGTTGATGTCAGAAATCGGCTACCACATTGAGCTGTTGGAGGAGGCTACGGGCAAGTCATGGTGCCGGTAAGAAGAGTGCACAGCAACACTTCATATAATAATCTCTGTTAGAGGCAATTTGGAGTGGCTGTACCGCCGTATTCTGGTCAAGTTGTGAAGGGTCCCTTGTTGGTCGAAAGGTCCCAGATGGACAAAGCATCGTTGAGAGAAGGCTAGGGAGGGAAATTTGTGAGCATGAACCTTATATAGCGTTCGAGAAGGGACATGGAATGGGATGAGGACGGTGGGTCAGGGATTTTGCTCCAGCGATGTAATACTTGCGTGTTTGTTTCTCCGATCCGCATGGTTAGTCTCCCCCACACGCAATTTGAACATGGGGGGCTCTGCCAAGCCAAATGAAAGGATTGGGATGCAGCCGTGCCCAAGTGACCTGCATCCAGGCCAGGTTAGGTTTTGGCAGCAGCTGGTCTGTCAACGAGGGACGTTGCATCGCACACGCTGGGGCTGCCATGCCGATACGTTGCGTTTTCAAAGGGTTCTATGGCTTTTATCCCCTCTCTGGATATTACAGCTGCACGTTTTGAAGATGTGCAGACATTTGTTATCGTGCCCCACAACACTTGTAATTCTGAGGGAGGCACGAAAGCACCACACTACAGACTCGCATCATGTTCATCGATATGTTGTAAGCTTCAGTATATCCATCCAAAGGGGAGACATGCACAAAGTTGCGTTATTCGCAAAGCTGTTATTGAAGAAGCAATGTCTCAAACAGGTTTTCCATTATCTCTGTGGTGCTCGTTACGCTACAATTTGGGATTTATCAAGGTTTCCTAATTGGTCCACAGGGCCTTGGGCAGATTGCTTGAGATCAATATTCTTGGTCATCCATATTAAAGGGCCGGCAGGACCATGTCAAATGCGATCCAACTGTTTCTGTCATCTGCCCAACCCCCCCCCCCCAAACCCCTTTTCCCTCGCTTCCCCTCTTCCTCCCCTCTTTCTCTCTCCCATCCCCTTCCCCACCCCCCTTCGCTCTCTCTAACCTCTCCCTCTCTCTCTCTCTCTCTGTGTGTGTGTGTGTGTGTGTGTGTGTGTGTGTGTGTGTGTGTGTGTGTGTGTGTGTGTGTGTGTTCGTGTGCGTGCGTGTGCATGCGTACGCGCGCGGTTGGTCGCATGTGCACGTGCTGGCTATGGTGAAGGAAAGATCTCAAATGAACTAAAAGGTGGCAGGTTGCCGCCAAAGCTGTCATATGGTTGAGATTAGGAGTGGGGATTTGGTGAATCCTCCATTTTCCTCAGCGGTTCAAACAGAAGATAATTTAAATATTTCATTGGGTTCTCAATGGTTTGTGACCGCGCATATCTACAATTGTAGATGTGTAGACTTGCTTCCTATACATGCCGACAGCTCTACAATTGTAGATGCGCAGACTTGTTTCCTTATGACCCCACTCTGCTTGTCATCCTAGGGAAGACGAGAAAGTTCCACATTGTTTAGATCCATCATTGTCAATGTGATATGCTGTAAGGTGTTCTTTTGTATCCATCCCCAGAGGAGCGTTGCATGTCCGATCAAGGCTGAGCTGTCACATCTCCAATTGTAAAGGCATTATTCGCGAGGCATCATCTCGATTAGGTTCTTTTCTTATGTCGATAATGCTGGTCAGCGCTCTAAAATCGCTCTTAGGACGTTTTAATGGCATTTTACCGGCCAACGCCTCCAGCACCGTGCATGAAAAGGGATCCTTGTTCATCTGCAGAAGGCATCTGCACACAACAGCTGATGGAATGGTCTGTACACCATTCCATAAGGCCCAGTTACTTGGGTAATCATGATCATGATAATTTACGCTCAGCCCGGCTCTCCCTCCCACTCCCTCCGGAGGCCCCTCTCTCTTGCTCCCCTCCCCCCCTCATTCTCTCTCTCCCTCTCCCTCTCTCCCCTCCTCTCCCTCCCTCCCCCCCTCCCCCTCCCCGTTCGTTTGTTTCCCCCGCTGCGAGTTGGGAGGGATGTTTGTTCTTTGTCGAGTCACATTGATTGTAACTGCTGCGATGGGCCACTAGTGTTACTTGCATGGTGTGCGGAGAGGCATGCCCACAGCAGCTGTCGAGTAGCATGACCGTAGTGGTTTACATCTTCTGCAGCTGCTCTGTCTTCGTCCTCCATTGCAACATGAAGGAGGTGATATCTTCCCAAGGGCTGTCCAGCCACCCCTATGCGCTATGTGACGGAACATCTGTGAGGCACATCGAGACATTATGCAAGTTACAAACACAACTTGGCCAATCCATGGAGCATTCCAGACCATTGACAAATCGCTTAAGCGAACGACAGCAAACACATGGAAGGTCCAAATGTTTGAGAAACGTTGGGGCGTGGGGTTTACAAAGTGCACGCAGACTCAAGTGGTGTTCACAATCAGCATCTCCGTGCAACACAGATCCGGAGCACGGTGACAAATTTGGGGAGGAAGCATAAGCCTTGGCCCAAAGATTCACAAATATTCCACGTGTCCACATCCAAACGACGACAACCCTCGCAAAAGAGTAAGTATAGCGTGTCCAAAATCGTTATACAGCAGCTCCAAATATGTTGCCCCAGGCCTGCTAACACTTACTAGCATTGGCCATTCACGTCCAACCCGGGGCTCTTGCCTGGAACCATTGACCTTAGAAACCCAGGTTGCATTTTCTTTAAGCAAATGTCCTGAGCCCGTTATTTTTGAGTTGGCAGACATCCACAAAATACTGCGAGTTGGAGTTAATTGAGCCTTGCAAGCCTCCAATCCATATTCGAGCACGGCAATTCAAAGGCCGGAAACATGTACTTAGCCCTCATCGAGCCGTTTGTGGAGGTTTCACACTCTGTCGAAATCCTCAACAAGCTGCTCAAGGTAATGTGCAATGCGATTTTAAACCCTATAGGTTAGCGCCAAACAACTTTACCTTGGCCTGTACACATGCATGTACATATGTGTAGATGTGTGTGTGTGTGTGTGTGTGTGTGTGTGTGTGTGTGTGTGTGTGTGTGTGTGTGTGTGTGTGTGTGTGTGTGTGGGGGGGGGGGGATGGGTGGGTGGGGCGGGGGGTTCCATTCCATCCATTTTTTTCGTTTTATGGCATCTTTAATGTTTTGGTCTACTTCATGCTTATATGGCTTTGCTTAATGCTGACATTTCACACCTTGAAGCCATGTGCAACTGCGTGTGCCGGTGAGCCCAGCTGTGCCCAATCTCATAGAGGAGGAGGAGGAGTATGATAAGGGACCGTCGCAGCTGGTCCGTGTTGAAGCTACAGCAGAGCTATTGGTTCTTATGGGTGACGCAAAAACCAGTTGAGTGGATAAACTTCCGTCCACGGAAGTTTTGCAGGTGCCGAAAAGCTTTGTGCTTCAAGGGAGAAAAGATTTTACTGTACCTAAACCAATTGGAGAAGACGGGAGTGAAGAATCCGCAATATATTTAATGAAGGAGGCTGCGCCGTAATGCGGCCTGGCGCTTGTAGGCCTCTGAGTGAAGCTTCTGACTCTCGAGGTACTAGGGTTTGGTTGTATGAGCCCGCCTTTCTGCCAGCATGAAGGCAGGCGCTGTTGTGGCGATATGTGATAACATCGATGTGCCGAGCCTTTCAATAGGATACATGCCTTGGTTGTCACGACCAGCTTCAAGCAGCAGTTTGATAAGGTCCTCACATGAGTTGTACAGCTCATGTGAGGACCTTATCAAACTGCTGCTTGAAGCTAGCCGTATTGAAAGGCTTGGCACATCGATGATATCACATATTGCCACAACAACGCCTGCCTTCATGCTGGCAGAAAGGCGGGCTCATACAACCAAACCCTAATATCTCGAGACTCAGAAGCTTCACTCAGACGCCTACAAGCGCCAGGCCTCATTACGGCGCAGCCTCCTTCATTGAGTATTTTGCGGACTCTTCACTCTCGTCTTCTCCGATTGGTTTATGTGCAGTAAAATCTTTTCTCCCTTAAAGCACAAAGCTTTTCGGCACCTTCAAAACTTCCGTGGACGAGAGTTTATCCACTCAACTAGTTTTTGCGTCACCCATAAGAACCAATAGCTCTGCTTTAGCTTCAACACGGACCAGCTGCGACAGTCCCTCATTATACTCCTCCTTCTCTATGCGATTGGGCACAGCTGGGCTCACCGGCACACGCAGTTGCACATGGCTTCAAAGTGTGAAATGTAAGTGTTGAGTTGTGAACATACATTATAGAATGCCTTGTGCTTAAGGTGATCTTCAAATTTACATTATTAGGATACGGGTCCACTATCCACATAAGGTACCTCAAGACACGTTCGGATGAGGTCTATTTCGAACATAAGGTACAATCTGATTTAAATTACGCGTTAGTGTGAAAGGCTATTAAAGATGCGATCACCGCATAGTCGAGCAACTGGTTTGGAAAGATACTGGGCACATAAGGATGCCAGTCTTGTTCATGCAGTTGCATGTGTCTAAAGAGCACACAGTCGTCAAGGACGGTAGCTGGAGTGGCACGAACTTACGACCTGTCTGCTTGCTTACAGGTGCGGTGACGCAGGGTGTGTATTGGTAATGTGTTCATGTTTGATTGCTTGTTTGTAAGTGAACCATCTTAGTGGACAATCAAGTCTCCCAAACAGCTAAGGGACGGAGTCTTGATTGAGTATAGGAAGGTACTTGCTTTCAGCCGTCAGGAGCTTATCCGTGTGTAGATGCTCATTGAAGATCAACATGTAACGGAACTGGTTTGGAAAGATACTGGGCACATAAGGATGCCAGTCTTGTTCATGCAGTTGCATGTGTCTAAAGAGCACACAGTCGTCAAGGACGGTAGCTGGAGTGGCACGAACTTACGACCTGTCTGCTTGCTTACAGGTGATGCCGAATGCCCATAACCTAACAGGTTATGGGCCCACCCAACTCTGGGTGCTGAGGACAAGCCGATATGTGTTTTTGGGCAAGGCACTGGTGGCCAGCGGACACTACACAAGTCTACTCCAGTCCCAAAGGGAGCGACAGCCCCGCAGTTTGTACCCCGCCTTCATGTCGCAGTATATGCTTCAGAATCCATTCGAATTGATTTTGAAATGCCACATAACTTGGCAGTTTCATCCGCAAGGCGAGGTGGTGAAATCCCGGTTGGAAGGGCACGAGGCGGAAGACCACCTTGGGATGGAGGAGTGAAATTTGAGTGCATATGGGAGGTTGTGTATGATTTGGGATCTGAAATTGTGAGTGTGTGGCCAATGAGTTGAGAGAGGAAGTGATGCTCCTGTGTTACAGTAAGTGTACTGGTTGAGAGGTGAACCATTAGAAAGGCTTCTTCTTAAGTCTGCACCCTCTTAAGGCTGGAGATCAAGGGGGTCAGATTAACAAAAGTAGTTATGAATGACCTCTAACCACTGACAGCAAGTGTGATACTCAGCGGGAAGAAGTGGGTGGACCCTAGGGAGCCCCCATCCAGGTATTGGTAGACACCATGAGCAACAGTACAGGTACTGCAGCATGGGGATGTGCTTACATATGTGTTGTATGTGTAAGCGTGTGTAAAGATGTCCATGAGCTGGGGCTTGAAAGACATTGATTGTGTATGTGTAAACAGCCAGGAGTTGGTGCAATATGGTGGTAAGGGACTTTTGGTTCCCCAGTCCACTGAGCACATTCTTATTGTGGTTTGCGCTGCTACTCGCTGATGGCTAGTCCCTAATGTTAAGGGTGAGAAAGGCTGATCAGGTGTCGCGTTCGGACTCGCTGATGGCTAGTCCCTAATGTTGAGGGTGAGAAAGGCTGATCAGGTGTCGCGTTCGGACTCGCTGATGGCTAGTCCCTAATGTTGAGGGTGAGAAATGCTAAATCGGGAGTCGTGTGCCTCATTGAACTGTCGTGCACTTGCGGAGTCAAGACCTCTTATCGGAACTGCTGTGTAATCAATGTCATGACTTGTCTTATGTGCCTGGCATTCCTTCCATGTTTTCCAGAGTGTGAAACTAGACATTGACTGGTTGTGTCTGGTCAATGATGTGTAGTCAATGTGATGTGTGGCTGATGTTGTGTGGCCAACGCGGTTTTCAAACCTTGAGTGGTCTTACATAGGGTCATATATGGGTCCAGTGTGGCTTGTGAGACCTCTCTATGTGTGTCTGTGTATGTGGTGTTTTGAAAATCCCTAAGGTATGCTGAGGTTTTTTGGCTTGGTGTTGAAAGTTTTTGGGTTGACCAGGAGTGAGTTGTGGGTACCAGAAGATTACAATTTTATCGTTGCGCAATGCATGCGCTTCACACCCTGACCTACAGTCTGGCATGGACCATAGAGTAATTGACCCAGAATGTTTAAGGGGATATACATCAATGACCTGGTTTTGAAAGTTTTTGGGCTGACCAAGAGTGAGTTGTGGGTACCACAAGATTACAATTGTATCGTTGCGCAATGCATGCGCTTCACGCCCTGACCTACAGTCTGGCATGGACCATATTGACCTAGAATGTTTAAGGTGATATACATGAATGACCTGGTGTTGAAAGGTTTTGGGCTGACCAGGAGTGAGTTGTGGGTACCAGAAGATTACAATTTTATCGTTGCAATGCATGGTAGTTGACCCAGAATGTTTAAGGTGATATACATGAATGACTCTAGGAATGCAAAGAGGGGTAGAAATAGCTGCAAGTTAGTCTTAATCCATGGTGCGGGCTACACAAAGGATATGAGTGTTAGATGGGCCAAATTATGAACACCAAAAATTGCTAACATGTAAAGCTAATTCTGATATTGACATGGAAAAGAATTGGTTTTGAGGACAATGAATTAATTTGAAGAGTTTTGGGTTAATCTGTGACATAATGTGGTCAGGGGAAGCTCATCAGTTATCGTTGCGCGCGTGCGCGCGTTGCGTTTTTTCGCGCATTTGGATGTTGAGTAGCCTAATGTCTAGTAGTGATGATGAAGAGGATCTATTGTGCTCAACATGAGGTTACTGATAGGTACCTGTGATGACCCTAGCTCCTCAAGCAGAGGATGGTGATATTTGACACAACACACGTAAGCGTTGGTGACTTTGTAAGTCATGTGTATTGTTGCAGCAACGCCCTTAGAGACTGATCATTGTACTGATGGTGTATAGATAAGACTTTTTTAAGGGTTATGTGTATAAATAGGGTAGAGGTGAGCTACCATCATTGTGACCAATACAAGTGAGCTTTGGGAGGTAGAATTGTCAGTTACAGACAATTTAATCCTAAGGCCTTGATGCATCGGTGCACCCTCACGTTAGAAAGCTAGACCGGGATAGCCAGTAAAATCAATGAAAGCTAGAGAGAGTTCTTACAGATAGCCAGAGAGCCAAGTTTGGGAGTTGTGGCCATATGTGAGAAATCTTGAAAAATTCCAGATGAAAGTCGTTGATATCCAGACTCTAGGTTATATAACATGAAACATAGTTGTTAGATGCGTTTTTGAGTGCAGGTCGTTTGTAACGGTGTCTGTTTAGTCTTGATGCTTCAAATACTTAACCAAATAAAAGTATAGAGGTTGGAGAAATATAATTTGATCGACGGACCGTGAAACATGTAATAGCACTTCCAGGGGAAGCAATGTGAGTTAGGGCAAGACAACTTGAAAGTACTCAAGCAGTAAGTCCTGGGTCATGTTGGTTGTGCAAGTATTGGCCTCCATATGGTGATAGAAAGGGAACTCACGCAGGAAATCACGGTCGCAACTAGTTTCGATGTCGCGCCGCGGACTAAAGGGTCAGTTGAAATGTATGGGGGGCTTTGAAAGTGAGGGGATGGATTTTCAGTTTACATGTATGTTTAGCTGTCATGATCATCATGACGGGTACGTATTAAATTCATGTCGTCATTTGAACACGTCGAGGAGACTAGTCTTCAATTGTTGTCAGAGGTATTACTGCGGTATACATGGGGGTATACATGAGTGGTGTCAATAGGACTTTGTGGCTAGCAGCAGGCTCGAGTCCAAGGATGTGGAGTCAGTAGGGTCAGGCACTCCTGGCCATCGGTATTGTGAGCTCAAAGGGTCACTCCGGTACATTGCCAACACCACCAGATCTGAAATTGCATAGGCATTTGGTGTGTTGCCAAGGTACAGAATGAGCCCTACCACTTCGCACTGGAGTGAAGCCATTCGAGTGCTGAAGTATCTTAGGGACACCCAAGAGTTAGCTTTAACTCTTGGAGGGAAGGTACCCGAGCGTGAAGGCTTTGTGGATGCCACTAAGCTAGGGAGGCCATAGGAGAGGGACTGGCAGATATCTCCTATGTGGAATCTGCTCACAATGTGGCTGAGTTTATGACCAAACAATTTAACAAGTCCGTGGTGTTAGTCATAGGGATTCACTAGGACTGAGAAGATACACATAAAGCATGCAGGCAAGGGGAAGTGTTGAGTTGTGAACATACATTATAGAATGCCTTGTGCTTTAGGTGATCTTCAAATTTACATTATTAGGATACGGGTCCACTATCCACATAAGGTACCTCAAGACACGTTCGGATGAGGTCTATTTCGAACATAAGGTACAATCTGATTTAGATTACGCGTTAGTGTGAAAGGACTATTAAAGCTGCGATCACTGCATATTCGAGCAACTGGTTTGGAAAGATACTGGGCACATAAGGATGCCAGTCTTGTTCATGCAGTTGCATGTGTCTAAAGAGCACACAGTCGTCAAGGACGGTAGCTGGAGAGGCACGAACTTACGACCTGTCTGCTTGCTTACAGGTGCGGTGACGCAGGGTGTGTATTGGTAATGTGTTCATGTTTGATTGCTTGTTTGTAAGTGAACCATCTTAGTGGACAATCATGTCTCCCAAACAGCTAAGGGACGGAGTCTTGGTTGAGTATAGGAAGGTACTTGCTTTCAGCCGTCAGGAGCTTATCCGTGTGTAGATGCTCATTGACAGATCAACATGTAACGGAACTGGTTTGGAAAGATACTGGGCACATAAGGATGCCAGTCTTGTTCATGCAGTTGCATGTGTCTAAAGAGCACACAGTCGTCAAGGACGGTAGCTGGAGTGGCACGAACTTACGACCTGTCTGCTTGCTTACAGGTGATGCCGAATGCCCATAACCTAACAGTAAGCATTAAGGAAAGCTATATTGCATGAAGTGGCCCATGACACCAAAGATGCCATAAAACGAATAAAAAAAGGATGGAATGGAACCCCCCCACCCCACCCACCCACCCACCCACCCCCCCCCCACACACACACACATCTACACATATGTACATGCATGTGTACAGGCCAATGTAAAGTTGTTTGGCGCCAACCTCTAGGGTTTAGGGTTCCATTGCACATTACCTTGAGCAGCTTATTGAGGATTTCGACGGAATGTGAAACCTCCACAAACGGCTCGATGAGGGCCAAATACATGTTTCCTGCCTTTGAAGTGCCGTGCTCAAACATGGATTGGAGGCTTGACTCCAACTCGCAGTATTTCGTGGATGTCTGCAGACTCAAAAATAACGGGCTCAGGACATTTGCTTAAAGAAAATGCAACAACAATACTAAGGGGATACACTGATTTATGATATGTCGATGCATTGTAAACATTTGTTGGTATGTACCTGGGAGGAAGGGAGAGAGGGATGGGAGAGAGAGAGAGAGAGATAGAAGAGAGAGAGAGAGAGAGAGAGAGAGAGAAGAGAGAGAGAGAGAGAGAGAAGAGAGAGAAGGAGAGAGAGAGAGAGAGAGAGAGAGGAGAGAGAGAGAGAAGAGAGAGAGAGAAGAGAGAGAGAGAGGGAGAGAGAGAGAGAGAGAGAGAGAGGAGAGAGAGAGAGAGAGAAGAGAGAGAGAGAGAGAGAGAGAGAGAGAGGAAAGAGAGAGGAGAGAGAGAGAAGAGAAGAAGGAGAGGAGAGGAGAGAGAGAGAGAGAGGAGAGAGAGAAGGAGAGAGAGAGAGAGAGAGAGCGAGAGAGAAGAGAGAGAGAGAGAGAGAGAGAGAGGAGAAGAGAGAGGAGAGAGAGAGAGAGAGAGAGAGAGAGAGAAGAGAGAAGAGAGAAGAGAGAGAGAAGGAAGAGAGAGAGAGGAGAGAGAGAGAGAGAGAGAGAGAGAGAGAGAGAGAGAGAAGAGAGAGGAGAGAGAGAGAGAAGAGAGAGAGGAGAGAGAGGAGAGAGAGAGAGAGAGAGGAAGAGAGAGAGAGAGAGAGAGAGAGAGAGAGAGAGAGAGAGAGAGAGAGAGAAGAGAGAGAGAGAGAGAGAGAGAGAGAGAGAGAGAGAGAACCCAAAGAGAGAAAGTTTGGTAGGCCTCCCGTGGGGGTTTAGAATGGGGCCAAGCTTGTTTTTGCTCTTGTTTGGAGGTTGCACTGGGAATGAGTCCCTTGGAAGCATCCGTTGCAAGCTGCAGTACCCCTTTCGCGTACGAATGTACCGCTGAGCTCTCGGCGCTCCTCAATCAAAGGAAGACAGTGAAAATTTCACTGATATATTTTCACTGTGAAATATATCAGGCTCCCTTCTGGTTTTGTGGAGAACCCTGGTACCTACTGCAGGAGGCTCCCCCGGGGAGCGCCATGGTTTCCACTTGAGGTGGTCGGATCCGCAGGGAATCGACGACGAAGAAGAAAAGTGACAGACTGGCAGCGACAGAGATAGCACGGGATGACATTACCTTGCATGCAACCTTCTTGCGCTTAGCGTGTGGAGCGCTTTGGTTTCTCAAACACAACAAGAGTAAACACTCGGAGGGCAAGTCTGGAAGGGCCACCTTGAAGTAGTGAAGAATTCGATTTGTCGCGATCTTGGGTGAGATTCCTGTTGCTTACGTTCCAGGTCATCTTTCTTGGATGGCCGTGTTTGAGATGGTTTGTGCCGGGCCGGGTGTTAATTGCAGGAAGGAGGTGTTGTTTCCTGGTGCCGCTGTTTAGCTGGCGACGGCCTTTGGACGGGGGGATTCGGAAGGTGAACCATGAGACCCAAACTTCAGAAAAAATTAATTTTCTTTGCTCACCACTTTCTGATGTTTGAGGTTTTTATGATGGCGTGCTGCCGAGCTGACCAAGAGAGCTCGCCACCGGGGCAGATGTTAGACGTGGGTTTTGAGTTCAGATTTTAAAACCTTCCTGATCCATTTATGTCTTACGTAGGCCGGCTTCTGATCGGGACATGGACATCTCTGCAATCACGACCGCTTTTGGTGGTTTCTGTATCTCTCCTGTGCAGGTACATCTGTGACTCTTATACCATCAGACTGGCATCTTGAAAGTAGAGAAGGATGCTCATTGTTGGACCAAAACCTCATCGATTCATGTGGGAGTGGTGCTTATTGTAACGAATTGTGGACCTCGTGTTTTGACGGGTTCATCGCGGCATTGCCCTCCGTTTCTCATGAGATGCCTTGTTTGGGGTTTTGACAGGGGCAGCGTTTCCAGCTATATGGGAAACAATTGACTCATGCTATACACGCTGCCAATCAGGACGGTCTCAAGAAAAAGCATGACCTGAGTCCTACTGAGGTGCGCCACCTCTCATTCTTCTTTGTGGCTTATGAATGCACATCTGTGCTTGTCTCCTCTCAAACCACCTCTACAATAGTTTACCCCCTTTCCCCTTCAAGGGGGTGATAAAGAACATGAAGTCAAGAGGAGGAGGTTGCTACATGCTCATCCTCTGAGGACCACACAATGGTCGTTGGCCTGGACGTGATTTGGGGGTCGTGTCGGGGGTTTCCATGGCCTGTGAGATCAATGCACATGGTATTGGGCATGTCACGCTCTCACTAGTTATTGTGTAAAGACAACCATTACCTTGTACTTCATATGCGTGCATGGGGAGATCCTGTACAGTTCTCTCTGGTTTTCATATATACTTAGATGAACGCATACATTCTATATTTGGCCGCTCTGCGTCGCATTTAAGATGAGAACTTCACGCATTGTAATCAGTCGCTATCTTCGTCTTCATGAACGGATCTCTTTGCCTCAGTCAAATACTCATCCGCTGATTGCCATAACATATTGTGGGTCGTGTCACATATCGTGGTATCCGTTGTACTTTTATGGGATCTCCTGTTCTGTGAAATTTGTTGTGGGTTTTGTTAAAGGCCGATGGGTCTTTTTGCAGCCTTCAACGAGCATCGCTGTTGCTGACCTGCCATGACATGAGGCCGACTCCCCTGCAACGCATCCTATGAATTGATAGGGACAAATGGAAACATACATGGGGCACTAGACCTTTGGAAAATTTGCTCTGTTACACTCTGGAGAGATGGTTCAGGGGTTTGAAGGCAATGGGTGGGGGAATGCAGGCACTTGTGTACTTTTCTGAGGCGCTGATGCACTGGTCTTGTGTTGCCCGGGTTCAAGCCCCGGCCGCCATTGGGGCTTTCCAAGCTTCCGTACAGACAGCTGCTGGGAATGAGTGTGCTGGGCAATACTTTCAACTTGCATGGTTAATGAGCATACAAAGGATGAACGCCCTCCGTGCGTACGAGAGAATCACGGGCAGGCCTCAGGTGGTTGTCTAGTGTCTGGATCCCTTGGCAGTCCTGTTTTGACTCTATGATAAGAAAAAGTCACTGGATATATCTATCTATATAGCTGCAGCACAACTTTTGTTTGATGTGTGTGACAAGAGCTCTGCGTGTGCTGAAGCAACCTGCGGTTTTGTCGTAAGCAGTCTCACAATGGAGTGCTCGTCAAGTTATGGTCTGTTCATCATTAGTGAGTCTGGTGGGGGTGCTGCATGTGTGTGCAGTGCTTAAAAATCGCTGTGGAACTTCCTCAGAATTTTGACGTGCAAGCCCATGCAAATGCGCTGGCCACGTGCTGCGAACAGCTGCCGAAGTATGTGAAGGAGGTCCTGGAGACTGGCGAACCCCATAAGCGTTTTCCCCAGTTGATGACAGAAATTGGCTTCCACATTGAGCTGTTGGTTGAGGTTGCGGACAAGTCATGGTGCAGGTAAGAAGAGGGCATCCCTTGACACTATCTCCCCCATGCAACTCAAGCAGGGGATGTGCAGCCTTATGTAATCATGATTTCATGACAACCATAATCTCAGGGAGCGTCGAAAACTCACACTGTTAAAAATTCACAACATCATCTTCATTGGTACGCTTGAATGTGAGCAGCATCTTCATTGGTATGCCGCAAGGTTAATATATATCCATTCCAAGGGGACAGCTGTACAAGGTTAAGTTATTTGCGAAGCTGTTACTTGAGAAGCATCGTCTCAAACAGGATTTCTGTCATGTCATTGGTGCTGGTCAGTAGACAGTCAATGATCTGTAAAGGTCGGCTAATCGGTCCACAGGGCCTTAAGCAGCTTGCATAAAATCAAGATGTTTAGTCATCTGCAGTAAAGATTCAATGGCACCGATGTCAAATGAGGTCCATCTATTTGGGTCATGTGTCACTCCCTTCCCTTCTCCCTCGGTTCCCCCCTCTCCCTCTCTCTCCCTCTCTCTCCCCCTCCCCCCCATCTGTGCGTGTGAGAGTGTGTGCGCATGCGTGCGTGTGTGCCTGTATCTCTTGCATGCGTGTGGAAGAGTCCGCAAGTTCCTAAAAGCTAGCCCATGTAAGAAAGAAAGGCACACCAAAGCACCTGCGCAGATGAGGATGTGCACGAATAATTTTGTCCATTTACCGGGTCAGTAGGATAACGCTGCTGCAGTGGCCAAGTGGGCCATCAGCTTTCTGCTCTTAGATGTGTAGTGCCATCTTGGTGGCACAACAACAGCCGCCCTTGGTTTCCCCGAGATTTACATTTAGATGAAAAGTGAAGCAATATTTTAACCGCAAACCATGTTAGTCCTACATGCTAGTACGCCGAAGCCAGGGGCCACGGACACAATGATGCTGGCATATACTAAGGACGATTGAGGGAGTAGGGGAGGACTGCAGGCTTTACTTATGGGATTATGGGGTCTATGCGTTCCTTATTATTTACGCGTGGCGTATGCCGGTGGTTAGCTATAGCGTCTTTAAGGGCTGCTGACGCAAGCAATCAAGCTCCGCGTGCTGACGCAACCCGTGGAGTGTCATAAGAGAGTGCTCGTGAAGTCATTGTCTGTTCCTCATTAGTGAATCTGGTGGGGGTGGTGCATGGCAATGTGCTGCGACCAGCTACCGGTTTTTCTGAAGGAGGTCCTGGACACTGGCGACCCCGCTTTTTCAACTTGGCAGCCGCTTTTTCAACTTGGCGACAGAAATCGGCTAGCACCTCTAGCTGTTGGGTGAGGCTGGGGCAAGTCATGGTGCCGGAAAGAACAGGGCACAGCAGCACATATGAGAGCCCTTTGCCAAGCCTTAAGAAAGGAGAGGGATGCAGGCGTGTTCAAGTATTTTCCGGGACAGGTTGGGTTTAAACAGCAGTTGGTCTGTCAATGAGGGACGTTGCAGAGAGCACGCTGGTAAGCTGCCATTCCAATAAGTTGCGTTTACCAGAGGTTCCGTGGCTTTATCCTCTGTCAGGGTGTGACAGCTGCACGATTGTAGTTGCGCAGACTTGTATTATCGTGATTCTAATGATCTGAGCGACTGTCGGGCTCCACACTGGTGAGATTTACAACATTATCTTCATCTGTATGTTGGAAAGTTAGATATGCAAAGTTGAGTTATTCACAAAGCATTGTCTCAGACAGTTTTCCCATCGTTTTGTAATTCTAGCCTGCACACAGTTCTTGATCGATAAAGGTATTTTAATTGGTCCACTGCAGTCTAATTGTCCAGCTGGGTCTTTGGCAGCTTTGCATGAATTCATGATCCTCGATCATCTGCACAGATGATCTGCATGCCGTGAACAACCAGCAGCAGCAATGTCAATTACTTTTCTAAATGGGGTGCATTAATGGAGTGTAATTATTTGGGTCATCTGCACATTACCCCCCCTCCCCCCCGCCTTCTCTCTCTCTTCTGCTCCTCTCTCCCTCTCCGTCTTTCCCTACTCCTTCCCCCCCTCCTTTTCTCTCTCACTGTGTGTGTGCGCTTGTGCGCGCGCGCGCGGGCGCGTGTGTGTGTGTGTGTGTGTGTGTGTGTGTGTGTGTGTGTGTGTGTGGTGGTGTGTGTGGTGTGGTGTGTGTGGTGTGTTCACTATGGCACGGGTACCATGGTTTCGAATGGATGCACATGCGAGAATGAAGGGCAAACAAAATCATCTGCGCACGGGAGGATGTGCATGGATGATTCTCTGTGGGTTAATATATGTACCGGGTCAGTTGAATAACGCTGCTGCAGTGGCCAAGTGGGCCATCAGCTTGCTGCTCTCAGATGTGACTAGTTCGGTCTTTCTGGCACAACAGCCTTGGCCTCCAAAGCTTTTGCGTTTAGATGAAAATTGAAGCTTATTTTAAACCGTGAACCATGTATCCTACCAGTTAGTACACGGAAGCCAGGGCCTTGGACATACATGATGATAACAAGTACTAAACGATAGTTGTCAAAGACAGTAGGTGTGGGGGGGGGGGGAGACGAACAAGGGGCGGTGTAGGGGGCAATGAGGCACGACAACGTGCACATGAAAGCGATAAAGATAGGGAAATATCGGCGAAAGATTTTGCGGTAACACACTTGCGCGGGAGGGAGGTGGGGGGGGGGGGTGAGAGAGAAGAAGGGGGGAGGGGGCAGGCGAGGGAGGAGTGGGGAAGGATTTGAAACCTTGCTTTTGCGAACTTGGGGGTTATTCGGAAGCATCGCTTATCCTATATTAAAAATTTCCTGAGGAAATCGCCGCAATGCACTCAGGACAGGACATATGCCGTTGGTTAGTTGTAAAGTCTCAAAGGGCTGCTGAAACAAGCAATCAAAGCACATGAACATGTGGACGGATGTTTGTTTATGGTTCGCCATGGATTGCATCAATTACAGCTGCTGCAGTGGGACATCAACATAGTGCTCGGTGATCACTAAGCCCCTAAGGGGGGGGGGGGGGGGGGGCTATATATATAGACGCTTAGCAAAAGGCGTACTAAGCACTCGTACATATGCATAGGATACGTAGTAGGTACATCAGGCCTCAAACTCTAGGGAGAGATGCAGGACAACATGGGCTGGTTATTCTGAAGCGGAGCTTCAGCATGAGATACTCCCACCTATTTTTTCCCCCGGGGAAAACCCTTCGTTTTCTTGTTAGCTGCTTGTGAAGGTGATAACCGTACGGTTATCTCCTTCACGCGTGTCGTTAGATCAACACAGGGGATTTGTTGGAATAATGGACTCGTCTGGTCGGCATTTACCGATGTAACTGGATGTCGGTCTGATCCAAGTAATTATCAACACGCTCTCGCTGTCTCCACATTTAAAATCCAGTGTTGTTAACGCTCATTAGAGGTTGGATGGGGGATCGTTAGTCACACGTGGGACCCCTATGGGGGTTGAGCTAAAGACTAACACTTGGCTTGAAGTCTGAATTTGCTTCCACGTTCCGGTATCAAAAATGCGATCCTGGAATTGAAATTAATAGGAATCACCAGGCGGGCCCTGTAAACGCCACAAATTTGGACTTTCGAAAACCCCAAGCACTTAGGGGGACTCGATAACGAATGGGAAAACATCAGTAAAGCTTATTACGTAGATGCGTAAAAGCGTGTCAATTGCCAACCCTAGAGGAACGCCCAGAGGGCTAAGGTAGCGGGCGGGTAGCAGGACCCTTGGAGTTAAAGGAGTAACCCTCAAGGTATGCTTGCTCAAAGTGGTATTTTTTGATCGCCCCATGAAGATTACATAATTCCAGCCACTAAAACTGACAAACGGAGAGTTTCTCACGAAGATCAAGACGTTGAGGAAATTACAACCACTCTTATTTACCCTCACGGTCTTTGACAAAGCGCTTTGAGCGAACGACACAAACAACACACATGGAAGGGTTGAAAGGTTGGTAGAAATGTTCGTGCACGGGGTCTAACCACACCGCACGCATGACTCAAATGGTGTTCCTCAATCACCACATGCCTCCCCTTGTGACACAGGCACGTGCCTGGTGACAAAGGTGCGGAGGAACCATGTGCTTTGGACCGAGATTCGTTGGAAGTCCACGTGTCCACATATGTACAAACAAGACAGGACTCTCGCAAAAAGCGACTAAGTAGCTAATTAACACCCACCTGTCACTCATCTTGCAATTAACTTACCCACACGAGCAAAGCGTGCTTTCAACCTACGGGCAGCTGAAACAGGGGGAGGGGTAGTGCCATGCATGTGCACTAGTGCGCCATAGCACAACATATAATAAAAAAAGGAGCATTCCAATATACCCAAAAATTTTAGCTACCATGGTTCCAAAAGGCTTTAAAAGCTAAAAGACCTAGCTAGTGCCATGTATGGGCGTCAAGTACTGCCGACACGATCCTCAGAACCCAGCGTTGGTTACCACGACCGTTAATGATCAGGGCCCTTGCTTAGAAGCACTGAAAAGATAAATCCTAACCGTCTAATTTACGTAAGTGCCGTACTACTGCTGTCCCCCTCACGCAAAAGAGTTGTACCATTTTTATAGCTGCAGTCGAAGGTAGTTGATTCACTCCCGTGGTTGTGTGACCCAACAGTGTCCTTAGCTCTGTGCTGGCTTGCTTACTATCCAGCTTCGAAATTTTGCGTTCGTACTCCTTCTCCTCGATGGCATTGACACCAGCTGGGGTCACCTGCAAACGCATTCAATCGTGTCTTTACTTGTGAATTGAAAGCATAAGGAAGCAACAATACAAGAAGTAAATACCAGAGCAACAAAGATGCCATAAAGTTAACAACAAATCGGGATGTGATGAGAATATTTTCGCACCACCAATATTCATATCTCTTCTTAGTTCTCCTCATCTTCATGCTTGGACATAGAAAAGCAAGGAAGAAGAACTGTGTACGCCTCCAAGTACGCACGCACGCACGCACGCACACGCACGCACGCACACACACACACACACACACACACACACACACACACACCACACACACACACACACACACACACACACACACACACACACACGCGCGCGCGCACACACACACACACACACGCACATTTACACATATGTACATGCATGTGTACATGCCAACGCAAAGTTGTTTGGCGCCATCCTATAGGATTTAACGTTCCATTGCACATTATCTTGAACAGCTTGTTGAGAATTTCGACGGAGTGTAAAACCTCCGCAAACGGCTTCATGAGGTCGAAATAAATACTTCTGGCCTTTGAAGTGCCGTGCTCGAATATGGATTCGAGCCTTGCCTCCAACTCACTGTATTTTTTGGATATCTGCAAACTCAAAAACAACGGGCTCAGATCATTTGCTTAAAGCAAATGCATTACAAATACTAACGGGGATACACTTATTCATGATATGTTGATGCATTGTCAAACATTTGTTGGTATGTACCTGGAAGAAAGGGAGAGAGGGATGGAGAGACGGAGCGAGCGAGGGAGGGAGGGAGGGAGAATGGGGGGGGGGAAGAGAGAGAGAGAGAGAGAGAGAGAGAGAGAGAAGAGAGAGAGAGAGAGAGAGAGAGAGAGAGAGAGAGAGAGAGAGAGAGAGAGAGAGAGAGAGGGGGGGGGGGGGGGAGGGAGGGAGGGAGAGAGAGAGAGAGAGAGGGGGGGGGAGAGGGAGAGGGAGAAACGGAGGAAGGGAGGGAAGAGATAGGGAGAAAGCAGAAAATGATGAAGTGAAGAGAGAGGGAGAAAGGAGAAAGGGAAACAGGGAAAAGAAAGGGAGAAAGGAGAAACGGATAAAGGGACGAGATAGGGAGAGAGATCGAAAGTGGGAGAGAGGGAAAGGGGGCGGGGAGAGAGGGTCGGGAGGGCGGATTGAGAGAGTCGGGGTTGGGGAAAGAGAGAAAAAGCGATGAAGAGAAAAAGGAATAAAGCAGAGAGATGAAGGCAAGGACAGGTGACACAAGAGAGGGGAGCTATGAGGGAAGACCATTTGTTTAAACATATTGCGACACAAATACGAAAGCGCCTATACTGATTTATGTTATTAGGTTGATGCATTGTCAAACATTTGCTGGCATGTACCACAAGAGTGGAGCCACAGAGCGAGCGTGGGGTTGTGGGCGGGGCAGCGCCCGGGCACGCACTAGGGAGGGAGGGAGGGAGGGAAGGGGGTGGGGCGTGTACGTCTTCGCACCTGCTTAACAGCACTCTCTACTTCCGCATTAGAAGCTCCTTCTCCGTACTTCGAAGCAAGGGCGGAATCTTCCTCGATGGACGATGTGTCATGCTTTCCCCGCTTTGGTGAGGGAGTGCCCGTGGCGCCAGAAGACTCCTGCAAACGGGGCCCCAACGTCCAGTCACGGCGCTTTTCAATTTAAAAGCGACTCCAGTGTTCTTTGATTAGATTAACTGTATATTGTAAATGAAATTATCTAGTTTTTCAATTAGGTTCGATAGTCAAGGACAACCGTAAAATCCCAAAATCCTGAAAGCCTCTGTCCACCCCCCCCCCCCCCAATTACGCTGGGAAGACAGGGGCGGCGTACCCCGGATGACATTAGCTACGACAAGAAACCTGCCCATCTTTGGGTCCTAAAAGATCGATAAAAAGTCTCGAACCTCCGCTCGCGAGCGATTGCTTCATGATGAAGCGGGAAGCGCAGTCCCCAGGCTCTTACAGAAGGACATCCAGCAATTGCAAGCGCAAGCCGGAATCTGGGCAAGGGACCATCCCAGCTGAGGACCCAACAACCGGCACGGGTCGCACATCGGCCACCCGAGTATATACTTAGCTGGTTTCCAAAAGTCACCCCATCGGCGACCGGTCCCCATCGGGTACCCTTCAGAGCCAACCACGGAAGGGTACTATCGTAAGGCTTGAAGATAGGCGGTCCAGGGTGCGTGCGTGTCTGTCTGTCTGTGTGTGTGTGTGTGTGTGTGTGTGTGTGTGTGTGTGTGTGTGTGTGTGTGTGTGTGTGTGTGTGTGTGTGTGTGTGTGTGTGTGTGTGCATGTGTGACTTCACATAGTCATTATTTGTTACAGCATGCCCTCACCTGTCCCTCTAAAGCAGATGGAGATGGTGTGGTCTCCCACTGCACCAAAAGCCCAGCCACTCCTATTAGGAATATTACGGGCCAGTAGGTAAAGGGCTCGGACACACCCACCAACCCCTGCCCCCTGCCCCCGGCCCCCCACCCACCCCCCCCCCCCCAACTCACATGTGCTCGCACACACGCACGCACATCCCCCCACCCACGCACACACTTTCACACCCCCCACACACACAAACCACCTCCCCCCCACATACACACCCACACCCACACCCGCGCACGCGCACGCGCACGCGCACGCGCACGCGCACGCGCACGCGCACGCGCACGCACACACGCACACACACACGCACACACACACACACACACACACACACACACACACACACACACACGCACACACACACGCACACACACACGCACACACACACACACACACACACACACACACACACACACACACACACACACACACACACACACACACACACACACACACACACACACACACACACACACACAGCAGCGAAGAATTGGTGGTATATCCGCACCACGCGATAATGCCTCCCAAAGACAATGAGACAAGGGGGTAATCAGGTGAAGATTGATTGTTAAAGGTAAAGACAGGTGTGCGATCGCTATGAGAGGGCTTACTCCCTCATCATGGCGTCCCTCCCTCAAGTTTCGCCGCCATGATGCGTTCTCAAGGAACGCGTCCAACCGGGCCTCCTCCTGCCACAAGTATTCCCCAAGTTGGCGATATATATAGTGTATATAGTATATATAAAGTATATATACGAATGTGTTGTGTTAATTAATTTTATGCCTTTCCCTCAGAGGAGTAATAATGGCAAGTCTCCGTATGAAGACAATACCAATTAGGAAAGAGAGGCAGAACCCTGAGTTCTGCCAGGCAATACATGCATTTGAACGAAGACTATCATAACGCAAGTTACAGACACGTTTGTAGAAAGGAGGCATATGGGGCAAGCACGGATAGGGAAGGCACTTGGTTGGAACTATAGTGGCACTCCGGGTGTCTATCAATCAGTTGCTAACCAGTCCTTGACTTGTATATGTCCGTGCCTACTTAACAACGCACAAGTAGGAGGACATCGTCTAACACCCTCCGTGCCGCCACCATGCAGGTGACTTAATCCTTATTGTATTCCTGGATTTAGCACTCAGATGAACATTGTTAGAACATGTTAGACATATAGAGTTGAGTTTAGCTCATCGGACAAAGTAATGAACACGACCTGGGTGAGAGCAGGTTAGGCGTGTTTGAACTGCGTCACCTTGTTAGGAGAGATGAGAGATATTGTAACACTTGGTTGGAACTATAGTGGCACTCCGGGTGTCTATCAATCAGTTGCTAACCAGTCCTTGACTTGTATATGTCCGTGCCTACTTAACAACGCACAAGTAGGAGGACATCGTCTAACACCCTCCGTGCCGCCACCATGCAGGATACGCCAAGCCCAGAATATTTCAGGTTATGGGCCCACGGGCTCGGATGCTGAGAGTGGGTGGCGCCTAAATCGGAGCTCACTAGACTGTGAATGGCGAAGAAGCGGACAAAGCAAACAGCCAGGAAGACCACCAACCTCAACGTTCCAGCGCGCTTGAGATCAGGACCTCCGTCATACAACGAACTAATCAGAGAAGGAGGACAACGTGGAGACCGCAATCCTGACGAGAGAGCCTTTATCGTCAAAGACTACATCTTTCACCTTCACGTTGGCTGTCCGTTAGCTCAACCCACCTGGTTCAGAAGTAAGATCTTGCTGCTACCTTGCGAGTAATGGAGTTATAAGACAACTGGGGAATTATGACTTCCAAGAAGAAAGGATCATCAGCTAGTGGAGCATCAACGTCAAGCAGTGAACCAGCCTCATCCACACCCATCAGAGAACCGTGTACTCCCAGCACCTCAAGAGGCAGCGGAGATGAGCTGCCCAAGATTATCCCAACAAATGTCAAGGTACACATAAAACTGAAGGAACGGGGGACAAATATTATTGTTTGGAAGAATGCATTTTTGGCAGCAAATGAGTCAAAAGGGTCTTTGCCTGCCATCCTGGAGGCTATGCCTGGTACAGCACATGACGCAGCCGCAATGTTACTGATTTATGAGTCAGTCCCAGAGGAATGGCTGGGACCTCTGTCTAATCTGCCCTCTGCTTATGATGCATATGAGTTCATCTGCAGAAAGTTTATTGGTGGATATAATATCGAGGCCAATGCAGATTGGCTCCAAGAAATGAGCCAGGGAATGAAACATGACGAGACGATTTCGCAATATGTCAACAGAATGATCAACCTGAAGGCATGCCTTGACAGGAACAACCATGCTCTACTGGATGCACACGTTGCAACCCAGATTGTGCAGGGCTTGCCTGATGCAGCTAAAGAGCCAGGAATGATCACAACTGCTGCAGCACAACCCCTGGAGAAGCTGGCTGGACTTCTGCGCAACACAGCAGCTGCAGTGGGTTTTGATGAATATGCTCCTCGCCAACCAAGGGTTTTGGCTCTTGGACAAGGCTCCAGTGGAGCCAATACCCCACCAGCTGCCAGTGCAGTCCATCAGCAGGCCCAACCAACTGTCTCTGAGGCCAAGTCCGAGACTAAGGGCATCTGCAACTACTGCAATAAGAAGGGGCATTACTGGAGGGACTGTCGAAAGAGGAAGCGGGACGAGGAGACCCAACGGAACGTAGTGGCAGCGGTCCAACAATTGCAGGGAATGTGGCCACAGGGACCTCCACATATGGGTGGCCCACACCCTCCTGCAGCCCAGCTGGCGCACCCTGGACTGGATGCCTTTCCGGCATGGTTCCAACCCCCAGCTCCCCCACCTCCACCACCTGGAGGTATGCCATACATAATTTCCCTCAACATCCTGAAGACTCCTGTCAGAAATTCGTCTCTGCAATCCTGGCTGGTTGACAGTGGAGCATCTGTACATCTGGTGAATGATGTGACCCTACTACATAATCCAACTGTGCATGCCAAACCCATCCCATTACATCTGGCCACTTCAGATGCCACTGGAGGAATTGTAGCATCAGGCTCTGTCTGCATCCTCAGTCGAGTGGGAGTTCCCCTGTGGATACATCATGTTCAGTGTGTTCCTTCTGCAACCTCAAACATACTGTCAGTATCTGCAGCATTGCGGGATGGGGCAGTCTTTCGCACAGATGATGTTGGAGCGTTCACTGAAGTCTGTGGTCCAAACAGCTGGAGGTCTCGGATCAGTGCAGAGAAAGGGCTATTTTATATTCATCAAGTTGTAGCTCTGAGTCCCAGTGTTAACCACAGAAGAATTTCAGCTGCTGTGAAGTCCAAAACCCCCACCCAAAACTCACACAACTGTGCCAGACGATACCTCTGGCATAGCAGAATGGGACATCCAGGTGAAACATGGATGCAGCGCCTAACCAATGAGGACCTGGTCTCGGGACTTGATACATCCCTATGTCCCTGCTCCAATTGTCCAGTCTACTGTGAAGCATGTATTGAGGGAAAGACGTCTCGGCCTCCATTTGGAATAAGCAGTAGACCAGCTGTTGAACCACTTGACAGAGTACATATTGACACTGTGGGCCCCATTTTTCCTGCTGCAGTAACTGGTGAACGTTACTGGGTGACTGCTTTGGATGAGTCATCTCAGTTAAAGGCGGTCCTGCCTGTGAAGTCCAAAGATGCCATCAGTGCTGCTGTGAGGGACCTCATTCTATACTGGCAGACCCAGAAGAAAACCAAAGTGAAGTGTGTCCGGTGTGACCGTGGAACTGAATTTCTGAATGCCACGTTCAAAGAATTTTGTGCATCCCAGGGGACTAAATTGGAGACCTCAGCTCCTTACACCCCGCAACAGAATGGAGCGGCTGAAAGAGCCAATCGCACCCTCAAGGAACGTACCAGGACTCTTCTGGCTTTTGCAGCTGCCAGTCCAACGTTGTGGAAGGAGGCCCTGGAAACTGCATGCACCCTACTGAACATGGGTCCCAGTACCGGGAGGGACCGCACGCCATCAGAATTATTTTTTGGCTACAAACCAAATGTAACCCCACTGCGTACCTGGGGTTGCTTGGCCTTTGTGCACATTCCTGATGTCCAGCGCTCTGTGTTTTCCCCTAAAACTGTGCCAGGGATGCTTACTGGTTACTCAGCCTCCTCCAAAGCCTATCGGATCTATGTGGGAGGGGGTATCTGGAAGGAGAGCAGAGATGTGGTTTTCGTGGAGCACCTCAGGGGAGCCTCTCGGGTTGGCATGAGCGTTTCCTCAACACAGTCTACAGAGTTTCTGTGTCCTGAGCCCTCTGCAAGTGACACTCCCCCAGTCTTTCCCGGCACCTCCCCTGGCACAACCAACATCAGCCTTGAGACAGATCTTGATGACCCACACAGTGAGCCTGAGTACCTGCCAGCCTCCAGCAACCTCCCCACACAGCCTGTCACAGGACCCCCCAGTGAGGCTGAGCCCGAGCCTGAATCCAGAAGACTGTGTGACCCAGTGGAGATGGATCAAACCCTGGAGGCAGTACAGGACTTAGCCAGAGGAGTGAGACAGGACTCCCACCTTCGACCGCAGATGGAGCGAGCCCAGGAGGTCCTCAGACCAACTAGGTCTGATTGCCGCAACCACCAATTGGATGGCCTGACCCGGGCTCAACGACACGAACAACGCACTGCCGCCAAAGACCTCCTGCTGCCACAGGAGAAGGGAGAGAGCAGAGAGCGAGAGGGGTTGACTGAATGTGACTCTCTGTCACAGGGACCAGGGGAAGTGCAGCTAGAGGGTGATTCACATGAGGGGCATGAATTGCATGTGAGTGCAGTGAGGGGGGCAGCTACATGCAAAGCTGCAAATGGTCCCGGGGAGCTGAGCAGTATGGGTGGGTCTTGTTCAGTGACTGAGAGAAATGTAAGAGATGTGACCATGCAGAGTTCTTCTGGCAACCCGTCCAGTCAGAGCACTCCTGGACGGGACTGTGGTGGCAGCCACCGGTCAGAGGAAGCATCATATGCTTTCTCTGCACCAGCCAAACATGATTGTGAGCGGGAGACAGGATCTGCATCCTTGACTCCATGTAAGGGACGAGAGGAGGAGGTGAATCAGGAGCACAGACATTGTGGAGACAGACCAAATTACAAGTGCTCACTGAGAGGTACCTGTGCCTGGGAGAGTGTGTTGAGTTCTGAACATTATTATTGAATGCCTTGTGCTTTAAGTGATCTTCATGTGTGCACTATTAGGATATGGGTCCATTGAGAACATAAGGTACCTTGAGACACGGCAGATTCTGGACGTTTTCGAACATAAGGTACAATCCTATCTAGATCACACGTTTGTCGGATGAACTCTTAAGGCTGCCCCACCGGAGTGAATACCAACTGGTTGTGAAAGATGCTGGGCATCACCAGATGCTAGTCTTGTCCGACAGTTGTGTGTGGCACTCAGCAGACAGTCGTACGGACTGTAGCTGGAGTAACTTCGTCTATTGACGACCTGTCTGCTTTGTACAGGGAAAGCCGATTGCCCATAACCTTTCACAGGTTATGGGCCCACGCCCTTCCAGCTGAGCCAAGTAAAAGCAGGAGTGAAGGTCGTCTACGGATGGGTCAGACGTAAGCGTCAACAAAGGAGCTCGAGCATGGCGCAGCGGCGCAAGGGAACTCGAGTGTACCAGGACCATTATCTTACTCACAGTTTACCTTTCTGGGAAATTCATAATTGAAGTTTTAGCTGTGCTTTATCATTCATAGACGTTGTCTAGAAGCACTGAGTGAGTCGGGCCGGACTCCGGCGCAAACTTCTGAGGGGAACATATCTGCTACTACTGTGCAAGACTGGCTGGTAAATTTCCATGACATGGAGGGAATTGTAGGGTATTGCTGCATTCCAGAAGTTTATGAGTAAGTTTGGCTGGTGAAGTGACAATAGTATGACAAAAAGGGGCAAAGAAAAGGAAAGTAGCAGTGAAACAGCAATGTCTCAACCTGGAGAAGTCAGTGGGGCCACTCCAGGGCAGTCTATGACCGGGACACAATCAGCCACTGCAGAACCAAAGGTGGAGATTGACAAGGCAGCCTACATCCCCAATACCTCTAATCCAAAGATGACTGTCATGCTTGATGATGGAGGGCGCAATTTTGAATTTTGGTATGAAAATTTGGAGGCGTGCGCAAACACCAAGGGGGTCAGAGCGGCTTTGGAGAGACCAATGCCAGGGTCGGTGGAGAACTCAGCCATCAAGCAGTGGCTGATCCAGTCAGTTCCAGTCATCTGGCATTCTCAGATCTCATGCCACAAAGCAGCGTTCGACTTCATCGCGTGGGTGAAGAACAGTCACACTGGAGGGAGCAACCAAGACATCAACCTTGAGTGGTACAAGGAAATGGAGCAGGGCATCAAGACAGGGGAGACACTCAAGGTCTACCTCTACAGAATGATGGATCTGGCTACAAGTCTCAGAAACAACGCGTTCATCCTCTTGGACCACAATGTTGGGGAGCTGATGGTGAAGGGCCTCCCTCCTGTGCTGAGGCTCGAGTCCCTGGAGGTTATGGCAACCGACAAGCCGCCATTGGAGCTGATTCAAAGAATCCTGCGCGCCGCAGCCAGCCGTGGGTACAAGGACCCACCTGCAGAGGGAACACCTCAGGCCATGGCAGCTGCAGCAGTGGCTGGTCCCTCTGGGGGGGTAGCTGGAGCGTCATCAAGCGCTGGAGCTGCACCAGGAGTGGGAGCAGTACCGGGAGTTGGAGCAGCACTACCAGCAAACGAACAGCCTCCCGCTGGCCCCTCTGCAACTACTTTTGGTGGCAGGGGGCGTGGACCTGGCAGGGCAAGAAGGCCCAGAGAGGAGCTTACATGCCACTTCTGCAAGGCAAAGGGCCACTTCATGACTGACTGCGGACCGCTCAGGCAGCTGCAGGCTCTGCATCAAAACATGCAAGCGGCAAGCGTTGGGCCTGCAGCTTACTGGGGCCAGGGAGGCCCACAGTCGTCTCCTCAAGCCTGGTGGGACCATGGATCTGGCCGGGGTGGCCCGCCTTCATCCGCTTCCAGCCCTGGACCTCCTTCAGCATATAACTATCCAACAAGTCAACACACGTTTCCGGGGTGGCATTTACCACCTCCACCCCCTCCTTCTGGTGAGGCGATGTTTATCTCTCTCAATGTGCTTGCCCCAACTTCGCATGGAGCTAGCAGCACATCTTGGTTAATAGATAGTGGTGCCTCTGTGCATATAGTCAATGATCTCTCATTGCTCCATAATCCAGTTATGCATAGACAGCCTCTTCCTCTGCACTTGGCAACCTCAGACGCCAAGGGAGGAATCATTGCATCTGGGTCTGTATGCCTTGTGAATGCAAGGCACGAAGTATTCTGGCTGCACAATGTGCAGTGTGTTCCTTCTGCGCATACCAACCTCATTTCAGTCACTGGTGCAATTCAGGATGGAGCATCTTTCCTGACTGACACTGCAGGTGGTTACACAGCCATGAAGGGACCTGAAGGGTGGTGTGGAGATATCACCCGCGCACGAGGTCTGTTTTTTTTGGAGTTTGTTAGTCCTGTCAGAGGGCAGCAAGTTGGCTGCAGACATATTGATCACATGGCTGAGGCGTCTCATCTTAGGAAAGGACACGTGTGTAGCGAGAGATCTCTGTGGCATGCTAGGTTAGGTCATCCTGGTGCCAGCAGCATGCAGAGGTTCTCCAAGGAAGATCTGGTTACAGGAATCAATATCTCCCTTGCTCCCTGCTCTGAGTGCCCCAAGCACTGTGAATCGTGTATACAAGGGAAACACTCCAGACCTCCTTTCCCTGTATCTTCCAGGCCTGCACATCACCCACTCGATAGAGTCCATGTGGATACTGTGGGTCCCATATCACCTCCTGCCATCACAGGTGAACGATATTGGGTCACTGTAGTGGATGAAAGTTCACACCAAGTTGCCTCCCTGCCTGTGAAGTCAAAGGATTGCATCCCAAAGGCTGTGATAGACCTGCTCCGTTTTTGGCAGACCCAACGAGGCACGGTTGTGAAGTGTGTGAGGACTGACAGGGGTTCAGAGTTCCTGAACCAGCAATTCAAAGAGTTTTGTGCTCAGCAGGGCACTAAGATGGAGTCCTCAGCGCCCTACACGCCTCAGCAGAATGGGGTGGCGGAGAGGATGAATAGGACCCTGAAGGAGCGAACAAGGACTCTGTTGGTCCATGCTGCAGCAGACCCCTCCCTTTGGAAGGAGGCGCTTGAGACAGCTACCCTCCTCTACAATGTGGGTCCTACTTCAGGCAGGTCCCTGACCCCCATGGAATTATTCTTTGGTGTCAAACCTGATGTGTCTGTGCTGCGCACGTTTGGCTGTGTAGCCCATGTGCACATTCCCAGTGGCCAAAGGTCTGTTTTTGGGCCCAAGACCATCCCTGGGATGTTTACTGGTTATTGTCCCCAGTCTAAAGCGTATCGTGTGTACGTGGGGAATGGAGTGTGGAAGGAGAGTAGGGACGTCAGCTTTATCGAGCACTTGAGGGGGGCTGAGAGAGTGGGTCTATCAAAGGTCCAGCCTGGGTCTGTCTATGATTCTAGGATATCACCCCCCCTTGGCAGTGAGAATCTGGCAACGCCTCAAGCAATTCCCTCTGCTGCTCCACCCACGTTCTGGGATGAGGAGGATGACCATGGAGTGGAGACGCTTTCCACTGGGGCTCCTGGGACCTCTGGACTTTGTGCTGGGGATCAGTCTGGAGACGGGACCACAGCAGCACATGACCAAGGAAACCCCACCAGCCTGGATTCTACTGTTGGGACCCCAGAACCATCTCAGCACTCGTGGTCGGTGCTTGAGCATATGCAGAATCTGGCCAGGGGGGGTGTAGAAACTCAATCCCAGGTAGAAAAAATGCAGAAGGTACAAGAGGGGTTGCGAATGCAGGGGAAGTCACAAATTCCCCTTCCTCCAGGGACCACCCTTACAAGGGAGCAGCGTTATGTACAGCGCGTGGCTAGGAGAGAGCATTCTGACATCCCATTGCATGCCCCTGACCCAGGTCAGGCAATTGTGAGTGAGCCAAACATGGTTGGTCTCCCTGATATGCAGGGGCAGGTTGAGACAGTCGAGGCTATGTTCGGTGCAGATGTAAGAGATGAGAGCAGTGGGTTAGACATGCCAGCAGTAGGGGAAGCTGGTGCCCAATCCCAGTCACTGGCTAGTCATGCTTATGGTGTGCAGGCTGACATTGTAGGCGCAGCTCAGGCAAGTCTGGGTAGTGTGCCCAAGTGTGAGTCCAGGAGAGAGAGAGAGCTGCTGCTCCCCTCTGCATTGCGGAAGGTGCGAGAATGTAAGGGTGCTGCACATGAGTCCAGTAGTCAAGGAGAGAGAGAGAGACTTGAGAAGGAATCAGATAATCCCGGCAGTACTGCCCAGTCCCAGCATAAGGTACATAATGTACCTTATTCTGGCAACCAGGGAGAGAGAGAGAGAGAAGGGAACAGCATCAGTAAGGCTGACAGCCCTGCTGCACCACAGCATAAGGTACAGAGTGTACCTTCTGTCACGTTGGGAAAAGTTCACGTGCCCTCAAACTTGAGGGAAGCCCAGCGCTCACCTCAGTGGGAGTTTTGGCAGCAGGCAATGCAAGAGGAGATGGAGTCTTTAGACACCCATGAGGTTATGCAGTATGTGGAAAGACCCCATGGGCAGAAAGTTATCCCTGTTCATTGGATTTTTTCTACAAAAAACGATGCACATGGGAATGTAACTCGGTTTAAAGCAAGATTGGTTGCCCAGGGTTGCAGACAGATTCCTGGTATAGATGTTGGTGAGGTTTTTGCACCTACCAGCAGCTATGGTGCTAGGAGAGCTGTGCTGGCAGTGGCTGCCACACAAAATCTTGAGATCCACCAAGTGGATATCAAGACAGCTTTTCTCAATGGGGAGTTGGAGGAAGAGGTCTATGTGACCCAACCACCAGGATTTGAGAATGGCAACACGAGAGTTGTGTGCAAGCTCAGGAAGGCACTCTACGGTCTTAAGCAAGCCCCACGGGCTTGGCACAAGACCTTGAGCGACAAGTTGAGCGTGATGGGGTATAGTGTGTGCAAGAGCGACGCTGGGGTATACATCAGGAGGGCCCCTGATGGTAATCTGTCGTTTATTCTTGTTTATGTCGATGATCTTCTCATAGTTGCCAGAGTGATTGCAGAGATTGAGTGGGGGAAAGAGTTATTGAAGAAGGACTTCACCATCCATGATTTGGGAGAGGTGAATGATTTCCTGGGGTGTCAGGTCCTACGCAATAGAGTTCAGGGCACTATTTCCATGAGTTGCACTCCCAAGATTGATGCTCTTGTGGAGAAGTTTGGCGTTGCTGATGATGGACGTGGGGTTGATACCCCCATGTCCAAGGACTTCGTGGCTAGCAGCAGACCCGAGTCCTCAGATGGTATGTCACATGGGGCTGGTACCCCTCTGCCACCTGGTCATCGATACTGCGAGTTAATTGGATCGTTACTGTACATAGCCAATACGACCCGGCCTGACATTTCTCAGGCTGTTGGAGTGTTGTCAAGGTATAGAATGACACCCACTACCTCACACTGGAATGAGGCCATTCGAGTGCTGAAGTACTTGAGAGATACCAGAGAGTTAGCTCTTACTCTGGGTGGAAAGGGCCCTGAGCTAGAAGGCTATGTTGATGCCGACTATGCTGGGGACCTGGACCACAGGTATTCCACCACTGGCTATGTTCTATCAGTCTATGGTAGTGCCGTGGTTTGGGGAAGCAAGAAGCAGAGCTCAGTTGCTACCTCAACTGTGCAAGCTGAGTTTATGGCAGCTGGCCATATTGTGAAGGAAGCCAACTGGCTAAGGGGCTTCTTGGAAGAGATAGGGGCTGCACCTTGGAGGGTCAAAATTTTCTGTGACAACCAAGGATGCATTTCTAATTTACGGAACCCCCTGTATTCCAAATTCACAAAGCACGTTGCAGTAAGCTTCCACTACGCTAGGGAAGCTATGGCACTTGGGCAGGTAGATATCCTCTATGTGGAATCTGCACGCAATGTGGCTGACATTATGACCAAGCCACTTGCCAAGCCCGTGTTTGTTGGTCATCGTGATTCACTAGGTTTGAGAAGATACACTTAAAGCATGCAGGCAAGGGGAAGTGTTGAGTTCTGAACATTATTATTGAATGCCTTGTGCTTTAAGTGATCTTCATGTGTGCACTATTAGGATATGGGTCCATTGAGAACATAAGGTACCTTGAGACACGGCAGATTCTGGACGTTTTCGAACATAAGGTACAATCCTATCTAGATCACACGTTTGTCGGATGAACTCTTAAGGCTGCCCCACCGGAGTGAATACCAACTGGTTGTGAAAGATGCTGGGCATCACCAGATGCTAGTCTTGTCCGACAGTTGTGTGTGGCACTCAGCAGACAGTCGTACGGACTGTAGCTGGAGTAACTTCGTCTATTGACGACCTGTCTGCTTTGTACAGGGAAAGCCGATTGCCCATAACCTTTCACAGAGTGATGTCACAGATGTGAGGTCACTCCCAACAGTGACATGCAGTCGGTCTGAGAGGCATGTGGATCACATAAATCAGGGGAAGTATGCAGACACTCTGCCATATCCCGATGTTGCTTGTGAGAGACCTGAAGAGTCTGAACTCTTGCAGGCATGTCAGAGTGTGTCTGAGGAGGTGAATCGGAAGTCTGGACAATGTGAAGGGATTCCAAATTACAAAGACTGTCCGAGAGGTACCTGTGCATGGGAGGATGATGTGAGGGATGAGCAGAGTAACTTGTGCAAAGCCAAGTGTGAGTCCAAGCGAGAGCGTGCTATGAGAGAGCATTCTACTTCTACTGGAGAGCCTGTGATGTGTAACTCAGCGAGTGTCAGTGGAAGAGTAGTGGGTTCTGGACAAAGTGAGAGAAAATCAGGCAATTCAGAGGAAAAGCACACAGGTGTCAGATTTGGGAAAATTCACGTTCCCTCTAATTTGAGAGAAGCACAGATGTCTCCCCAGTGGGAATACTGGAAGGCAGCTATGCAGGAAGAGCAAAATTCTCTAGATACTCATGAGGTCATGGAGTATGTTCCGAGACCTCGTGGACATAAGGTTATTCCAGTTCACTGGATATTTTCAGTGAAAATGGATGCACATGGCAATGTTGTGAGATTCAAGGCCAGATTAGTGGCACAGGGATGCAGACAAATCCCTGGAGTGGATGTGATGGAGGTCTTTGCTCCTACTAGTAGCTATGGAGCTAGAAGAGCTCTGCTTGCTGTTGCTGCAAGAGAGGGCTGTGAAATTCATCAGGTGGACGTTAAGACCGCCTTTCTGAATGGTGAGCTCGAGGAGGAAGTATATGTAACGCAACCTCCTGGCTTTGAGAATGGTGATAAGAATATTGTGTGCCGATTGAGAAAGGCGTTGTATGGCCTGAAGCAGGCTCCACGTGCCTGGCACAAAACCCTGAATGACAAACTTGAAGTCATGGGGTATGAGGTGTGCAAGAGTGATGCGGGAGTGTATGTGAGATGCTCTACTGATGGAGGAAAGTCCTATGTGCTGATCTATGTTGATGATCTTCTGATAGTTTCCAAGGGCATGTCAGAAATCGAGAGAGTGAAGGGACTTCTCAAGAAAGAATTCACCATCCATGATCTTGGGGAAGTGAAGGATTTCTTGGGATGTCAAGTGATGAGAGATAGAGATAAAGGGCTGATCACCCTGAGTTGCATCCCTAAAATCGATGCACTTGTAGAGAAATTTGGCTTGGATCTTGAGTCAGTGGGACCTGATACTCCCATGACAAAAGATTTCGTAATGTCCCAAAGGCCTGCACCGAGAGATGGGAGCGACAGCATTGGTGCTGGCAGTCCACTACCTCCAGGTCACCGTTACTGTGAGTTAGTAGGGTCTCTTCTGTATATAGCCAACACCACACGTCCCGATATAGCTCAGGCAGTAGGTGTATTGTCTCGTTATCGCATATCTCCCACCACAGCACATTGGAATGAAGCCATCCGTGTGTTGAAGTATCTGAAAGGAACCCGAGATTTGGTTCTAACTCTCGGAGGGGGGGAGATAGAGCTAGAAGGCTATGTGGATGCCGACTATGGAGGTGATCAGGATCATCGCTTCTCTACCACTGGCTTTGTCCTCACTGTGTTTGGAGGAGCAGTAGTGTGGGGAAGTAAAAAGCAATCTGCTGTTGCCACTTCAACAGTGGAGGCTGAATTCATGGCAGCAAGTGCTGTTGTGAAGGAAGCAAATTGGCTGAGAGGTTTCCTGGAGGAAATTGGAGTGTTACCGTGGATAGTGAAGATTCATTGTGACAACCAAGGGTGTATAAACCACCTGAGGAATCCGGTGTACTCCAAACACACAAAGCATATTGCAATTAGCTGTCATTTCGCACGTGAAGCTATTGCAAAGGGGCAGGTTGAATTCAAGTACATTCAATCTGCTAGAAATGTGGCTGACATTTTTACCAAACCACTAGTTAGACAAGTGTTTCTGGGACATCGTAACTCACTGGGACTGGCCAAGTTTCTGTGAGGTAAAGGCAAGGGGAAGTGTTGTGTTAATTAATTTTATGCCTTTCCCTCAGAGGAGTAATAATGGCAAGTCTCCGTATGAAGACAATACCAATTAGGAAAGAGAGGCAGAACCCTGAGTTCTGCCAGGCAATACATGCATTTGAACGAAGACTATCATAACGCAAGTTACAGACACGTTTGTAGAAAGGAGGCATATGGGGCAAGCACGGATAGGGAAGGCACTTGGTTGGAACTATAGTGGCACTCCGGGTGTCTATCAATCAGTTGCTAACCAGTCCTTGACTTGTATATGTCCGTGCCTACTTAACAACGCACAAGTAGGAGGACATCGTCTAACACCCTCCGTGCCGCCACCATGCAGGTGACTTAATCCTTATTGTATTCCTGGATTTAGCACTCAGATGAACATTGTTAGAACATGTTAGACATATAGAGTTGAGTTTAGCTCATCGGACAAAGTAATGAACACGACCTGGGTGAGAGCAGGTTAGGCGTGTTTGAACTGCGTCACCTTGTTAGGAGAGATGAGAGATATTGTAACACTTGGTTGGAACTATAGTGGCACTCCGGGTGTCTATCAATCAGTTGCTAACCAGTCCTTGACTTGTATATGTCCGTGCCTACTTAACAACGCACAAGTAGGAGGACATCGTCTAACACCCTCCGTGCCGCCACCATGCAGGATACGCCAAGCCCAGAATATTTCAGAATGATAAGCATGAATTCTGTACTTTTGGGGTAATAAATTGCTGGCTTGCCCCGACAGCGTAAACTAAAAATGTACTATGCAAAAGAGCAGTCATTAAAATCTAGTTGCATATTCAACCAAACAGTTCAAAATTCAACCAAGTTTAAACATACCGCCGCATGCAGAGGTCCAAATCTGCGATTGTGCGCGATTTCCCCAAACACGTCTTTCCCCAATAGGAAAGGAAGTGATCGAGGAGATCGCGCACTACCTCTGACCTGGGCCTCTGACTTTGCACATCTCCACATGCTTTAACCCCCTGCAAGGTATATTACCGATGTTGGGTTCAGCTGCTGTAGCTTTCCTCGGACGATGTCATAGGTGGCAGCTCCTGCGTACTCTTCGTGTTCCTTCTCCACGTCTCCCAGGTAATGCAGGTGGAGGCATTTAGCGCTGCAAAATATGTAATTGCAGCCCGGCCGAAGGCAAATTAACCCTTTCTCCACGATGTCCGCCTTGCTTATGAAGCCTCGGCACTCTCTAAAGCGCACGCACATCAGGTGGACGTCTGATGTCTCGATTTGGTTCGCCATAGACCTGAAATGCAAACATGCATCTCAGACCCCAAAACTCTTTTATTGTTCCCCCCGTGGCAACTCAAACTCCACACCACAATACTATTTTCAAATAATTAATGATTGAAATAGCACAAATTCTTTTAAAGAAACCACAAGGCACCGATAACAGCGACGCATGCCCCAGGCCTGTGTTGACGGAGGTGTCAACACTCCAGCTAGGAGGTATAACGCTCCATTTTCAACAACATTCATGTTATTTTTATTTTTCTTTCACATGCAAGGCCCTTTGTGACCCGGGCACACGGATATAAGACTGCGGGGATCCCGGAACACGCGTGATTGTCCTTGCTTCTTTACGCATAAGGTTCCAGACCTTTCAGCGACAAATATGGAATTTAATGCAATCACCAGGCCTGATGATTGCATTAAATAGGGCCATTGCATGGCTATGCAAGAAGGTTCGCGGGCTTCTTTGTCCGTCCCAGGACAGGCTTACCCGAGTAAACTCCTAACCCTGATCACTTCAAATAAACGCTTTCTCATTACATTCTCACAATTAATTACTCTTGAGCCACAAATCAAGTCTTAGTGACGCCTACAAGTCGACGGCGTAGGTTTTCGGACACATAGAAGGGCGATTTGGAACGTTCGGCTAGTCCGGCCAGTCTACCCCAAGCTTAGAAGCGACGACGAGACATCTACAAGTAAAGAGTTCTTGACAATTAAATTTGCTGCATTTGATAACCTACTGCCTGACCTTTATCCCCGAGTGGGACATGGGCACTGAGCGTCCCAAAAGAGCTCTTGGCCTCAAAGATACATCAGGAAAGACAGGGCCAGTGAGCTCACTGTCAGTCTAGAAGCATACCTTCCTATATGAAGAGACGAGGCAGGCGGATGGTCGGCTCCTCACGCAGACTGCCGTCAGCTGCAGCGCTGCCGTGCACTGCACTTAACCGTCTAAGTTAAGGCTATTGCAGATGCTCGCAACAACCAGGAAGCTTTTAAACCATATCACGTGTAAATGGTATTCGCCTAGAAGTGCGCACAGATGCCGGTGCCCGGAACTGCCAGATGCATGCAAGACCATGATAAGATTTTCGTTACTCTCTGACCTGAAACACTTCAGGTCCCGCAGCAGGTACGACTCCCATGCCGGTCCCTTATTGGCCCAAGGGAAGGAAGGAAAGATTTCATCCGACAAAGACCAGCCACTGGGGCTGAACAGGACGGCAGTACAATGAATGACCCATATCTAGCCAACGAAGGTCGCACAGCACCTGGGAGAGTGAGGTAGCTCTCCAAGGCTATTGTCACAAATTTGGCAACCCCTTGAAGGTCTTCTTGCCACATAAACGTTTGTACAGATCGACTCCTTTGTTGAAAGAGATGCATAAATTGCTGCCGTACATGTTGTACAGCCGGACAAGTGAACAACAGATGATGATTGAAGTGTATAGGTATGTAGTGGTCGTAACTATCAGCAAATCCGCTCGCATGCAGAGGAACGTATCTGTCAATGGAACACCCTTAACGTCAATATACTATCTAGATCAGTATCGTACTGCCATCTAGATCTGCCGACTGCTCTCTCGTAGGCGCCCTTAGCCAACAGCAGTCACAGAAGTTTTAACACACAGGACACTAGTGAGGAGTACTCCACAATGTTCGCTCCTTCCCAGGTGTACACCCTTGGTACACGGTAGCTCTTATAAGTAATTACTGTGTTCACAACAGTCACAAAACAAGCTTCACCTTCCTGTTCAAATTACACATACACCAATGCATGAGCAATGAAGTTATCAGCAAATAAACATCTAAACCGCGCGATCGCAGCTACCCGGCTGCAACCGTTACCATTCCGTTAATCGTGAACTTACCCGGACTTTTGTGTGCAAAGCAGCATTCACTCTGAAACCACAAAATAATGAACATGCAATGACCAGCTTGGAGCGCGGACATGAGATCTTTCACATCATGCGACTGCCAAGCCTGTTCATGATCTAGCGTTTCTATACCTCTCGATCGTAACCGTCAGTAACGGTACGCAGCTCTCGAGATGCCCGTACTGTACAGCATGGTCACATAAAGTGTCCACGACTTGGCTCTACTGCCAACGTGTATCCCTATTGCTCTACCAGATGCTCTAATCAAACACATGTGTACACTCTCAATAGAGTCTCTAACTTGTGACCAAGTGGTCACTTGTCCAAGACCTGTACTGCCTGGTGGTACTTATATGACCATCCTAGGTGATCAACACACTCTTTCCTAGACACGCAAGCAGGCGTATCTACTGCCTTGTACTTCACAAGTGACAAATTGAAGTCATACAATGTTTCTAAAACCGCTTAGTAAACTGATTGCGTCCTTAGACATTTTGTCCTTGCCTTTAAATTTATGTACGTTTGCCATCACGTAACCATACGTCCTTAACGTCCTCATCAGTTTGCACAACAATGTTCATCACCAACGAGCTCTAAGGAGCACCTCGTGCCAATTATCTGGTCTCGAGGGATACCTTGTTGTCTACCTTTATCAATTGGAAGGTCATGGCACCCCAATCTAAATCGCATGAAGGTCCGCATTAATGTACTACTGGGAAGGTAAAGTTTGAGCGCACTCTTACGCCGTCCACGTGGCACATGAGGCGGACGTGCGAACCACCTTTGGTATCTGCAGAATAATGCTCTTGGAGATGCACAAGAGCGAGCTCGCGGGGAGACGTCTAGGTCATCCCATAGCATGTCGCTTTTACGGTCTAAAAGATCATTTATGTGTGAAATGTGAATCTGCAAGGCTCTGTCAATCCACACATGGTCAACTGTACAGTATGTGTGTGTGTGTGTGTGTGTGTGTGTGTGTGTGTGTGTGTGTGTGTGTGTGTGTGTGTGTGTGTGTGTGTGTGTGTGTGTGTGTGTGTGTGTGTATATATGTATATAAGGTATATATTTAAGTTCGCTTAGTTCGCCACAGTTCGCCCAAATATATCTATAAGTTCGCCGGCACCCTCAACCGGCGTAAATATATATAACAACTCTCGTCTTTAAGCCCACTCCAGGGCTGCCTACCTCCATGGACAGGAATGGTGACCCATGACCCCATCGCCGGGATGGTGACCCATGACCATCCCTACATGAGTATCAATGGTCAATGGACAATGGTGTTTTTAAAAATATTTAATGATTACCCTAAAAATTATTTTACTACTTTTTCTACCTGAATTAATCATTATCCTTAGAATTATCACCATACCTCGTGATTTACGGGCCCGACTCCGCCGATCCGGAGGAGGCTTAAAGAATTCGACGGTACTATATAGTTAGACCTCATCCCCTCCATGTGCCCCACATGACCCAGACTCCGCCGATCCGGAGGAGGCTTAAAGAATTCGACGGTACTATATAGTTAGACCTCATCCCCTCCATGTGCCCCACATGACCCAGACTCCGCCGATCCGGAGGAGGCTTAAAGAATTCGCCGTACTATATATTTAGGCCTCATCCCCTCCATGTGCCCCACATGACCCAGACTCCGCCGATCCGGAGGAGGCTTAAAGAATTCGCCGTACTATATATTTAGGCCTCCTCGTGAGACACGGGGGGGCACGACGAGGGCACGACGAGGGCACGAAGGGCTTAAAGCTTCCGTCGTAAATCATATGGGTTGCTATAATTTCTAAGGATGATGATTAATTCAGGTAGAAAAAGTAGTCAAATAATTTTTAGGGTAATCATTAAAAATTTTGGAAAGACCATTGTCCATTGTCCATTGATACTCATGGAGGGGGTGGTCTCATAGTCTCATAGATCCCTGACCAGGGGTGTGGGGGGTTTTGTAGAGCCATGGAGGGGGCTTAAAGAAGAAGAGCGGTAGTATATGGGGGGTTCTTGCACAGCCGTGCCGGCGATGGGGTGGCCGTGCCGGGGATTTAGAGGCTTAAAGGAGAGGAGCGTGGGTAGTTTATGGAACACAAAATGTTCAAGTGTGATCAATGTAATTATTCTACAAACCGTAAGGGAGACCTCAAAAAACACATAATTTTTAAACATAGTGAAGACTTTCCCCATATTTGTGATACATGTGGAAACAAGTTCAAAACAAAAGGGGAAGTCAAGAGACACATACTTCGCAGACATAGTGAAGACTTTCCCCATGTTTGTGATACATGTGGCAACAAGTTCAAAACAAAAGGGGAAGTCAAGATACACATACTTCGCAAACATTGTGATGAATACCCCCATGTTTGTGATACATGTGGAAACAAGTTCAAAACAAAGGACGACCTCAAATCTCACATACTTTTTAAACATAGTGAAGACTTTCCCCATGTTTGTGAGACATGTGGGGACAAGTTCAAAAACAGTGGAAATCTCAAAAAACACATACTTTTTAAACATAGTGAAGACTACCCCCATGTTTGTGAGACGTGTGGGGACAAATTTAAAACAAAAGGGGAAGTCAAATCTCACATACTCTTTAAACATAGTGAAGACTTTCCCCATGTTTGTGATACATGTGGGGACAAATTCAAATCAAAACACGACCTCAAACAACACATGCGAACTCACACTGGGGTTCGTCCATACCAATGCAATGAGTGCACAGCATCTTTCACACAATCAGGCAACCTCACAAGACACAAGAAAAGTATGCACACCCCCGAAGGTCAGGCACGACAGAAGAAACAGGAACAGAGGATTGTACGGACATTGGAAAGGGCAGGGTTTCACTTTAAAAGAGAACATCAAATCACTTTTGATTGTTTAGAACACTCAAACAAGTATGCCAGGATAGACTTTGTGCTCATGGAACACGAACGCATTGTGTTCCTTGAAGTCGATGAAGATCAGCACATGTTTGGAGCAGATGGTGGCACTATACGGTGTGATATGAAACGCATGGGGAATGTTGTAGAGGCACTGACACTTGGTGGAAACACTATACCGATATGTTTTGTGAGATACAATCCCAATGCAATCCGTGTGAATGGAGAGCTTCAACGCATCAACAAGACACATCGTGAAAAGTTCCTTGTAGAGTTTTTGAGAGACCCCAACAACTTTCCTGACATGCCTCTTAGTATAAGGTACCTGTTTTATGATACAGAGGATGGTGAGACACCTGAGGTGTGTCTTGATGCCGATTACAACGAACAGATGAGAGAATGTTGCCTTCCACTGGTTGTGCGTGTATGATTTTAATGACTTCTATTTATATATATATGAAACTCGTGAATAAGCAGCACATTTTTATCAATTCGTCGAACCGGGTGTCAGGTTCATCAAGTGATTTTCTTGTCAACCTTGACCAAAACTATTTCAATGTGGGCATTGAAGACCCATCAACATATTTCAAGATTTACATCTCATCCTTTGTTGCCATGAATGACTTCGATGTCGTGAGTGAATACACGGACACCTTTTCCGTGAATGGAGCAGTGGTTCATCTGAACAGGGGGAAACCTAATGCCTACGATCTTATCCAAAACATTAATGAACTCCTTCCTGCAACCGCCTCGTGTTCATGGAACACTGTAGACAATCGTCTCGTGTTCAAAACAGAAGTACCCTTCCTGCTCGACTTTACAGTATCCAACTCGGCTCATGACATCATGGGCTTTGAACGCGAGAGTTATATAATCACGGATAACCTAGTCTCACTGAAGCAAATCAATGTGGATGTGAATTTCGATTTGTTGTATGTCAAGTCTTCATTCTCAAACAACTTGGAGTTGTCAGGGGTGTCCTCTGTCCCATCAAGGATACTGGCAAGTATTCCAATCATCAGTCCTCCGTTTAGTAAGTGTGTATATGAGGACAGCGGGGTGTTTTCTACATTCATACCCTCCTTGAAATGGTTGCAGAACCTCAGATTGAGTATAACCGACTATGATGGCATTCCATTACCACTCAAAAGCCAATGTTTCATGACACTCACCGTCGAAACCCTGGTCGACCAGGGGGGTCTTATCTTGAAAGAGATACAAACCTTGAAGAAAGAGCTCACAAGCTTGAAAGACATAAGTTCCCTCGGGGTGCTTGGGCAGAGCATCAAGCCGTATGCCAAGATGCAGAATATAATATAGAGTTAATATATCATGGCTTTATGGAAACCCACAAATCCTCACAAGGCACCCTCGTCAAAGCTCTCTCAACTCTTGAAGCACACAGGGATGGCGGCTCCCCTCCCTGTTCAGATTGTCCAACTCGTGGCTGACAAGGTGGCAGAGAAGAAACAAGGGACTTGAAAATTATTTTGTAATAGTAATGTATTACAATCATGGCAGACAAGAATCACCCCGTCCTCCCGAAATCTCTCCGGTACTTTGTCAATAGGGTCTCAGGTTTTTCCAAGCAGACTGTACAATTCACCCCACTCTATAGCGGTCCGTATGCGGCCAACTCCCAGATTACCGCCCGCCTGCCCGCCAACAGCTTGGTGGATTTGAAGTCCCTGGTCATGAAGTTTGATTGCACAGCCACTTGTGATACTTCCAACTCTGGAACAAGCGCTGCCAACAACTTGGTTCCACCCCGCCACTCTTCTTCTTTCATTCGCAGGTTTGACACTTTCTTGAACGGACAGCAGGTTGCCCTTTCTGGTCTGGAAGATTACGGCTCCCTGGCACATGTCAAAAAGAACGTCACAGTCGGTACAGACAAGACAAGGGAGTTGGCTTTGTTCGAGGGTGGTGGTGAGCTTACTGCACCAGCCGGGGCATCCAGTACATATGCAACAACCACTTACCTGATCACTAATTGGGAGGGACTGTTCGAGGCTTCTCACGGAGTTCGTTTTCTTCCTTTGAACGCGGCTGGTCAGTGTGAAATCCGCTTGACCCTCGCACCCACTTCTATTTTCAGCACCTTCAATGCCGTGAATACAGGGACTAAATATTCAATCAGCAATGTAATTTTCTATTGTGATGTGATTTCGTTCTCTGACGGGTTTTTTGAGGCAGCTCTTCGTCAGCAGCTTTCATCAGGTGAGGGTCTAGTGATCCCTTTCAAGAACTACGCATCATTCTCATCTTCTTCATCGACGAACGCCGCCACCGTCAATTTCCAGCTGAACACAGGTTCGTTGGATGCCCTTTATGCAGTGCTGCGGGCTTCCACATACGACAGCAATGACCAGGTCTATAATGCCACCACGGTTTCTCCTTACCACAAGTACATAAGCGATGGCACCTCGACCACCTTCCAATGGCAAGTCAATCAAATCCAGTACCCTCAATACCCCCTGGATGTGGTGACCACATATGCTCAGTTAAAGAACTCGTTCGGGGGATACTCTCCATTGTATGTCAATAGCATCAAGAGCCAAGCTGACTGGCGCACAGAGAAGTTTGTGGTGCCCCTGTCCCTGGAGATGACCAGCGAAGACACCGAAAAGGATAAGGTCTCATCGGGTCTCTCTACCCAGGGCGCCAATGTCCCGATCCAGTTCCGGTACAGTGGTGGTGCCACGAGTGGGGGAACACGCCAGACTGTGTTTGCAGAATACACTTCTATCATGCGCATCTATGCAGGACAGATAGTGGTCGTCGAAAGTTAATTTGTTTGTTTATAGTATTAACATGAGCCTTCCGACCTTTACAAAAGTGATGAGAGAAAACATGAACAGGGTTCCACCTAATGAAGATATTTGCCCCGAGAAGATGGGCATGGACAAGACGAATGCAGAGATGTATCCGAACAAGGCGGGGCTTGAAAAGTTTTCGTTTGTAAAGACCAACCCGCAGCCGCCGGAACAATATTGCACTGCTTTACACCCACGTGAGAAGCGTGCGTTGATTACGGAGACTTACAGGTTTCCGTTTTTTTAAATGTTGGGGGTGCTGTCTGGGTCAAGTTAGATTAAGAGTTTGTTTCCTTGTAGAAATGATCAATTCATCTATGTTCATTTCTACAATTGTTTTTAAGTGGTCAGTATATGAAGCCTTTTATCAACTATGTGGGTTCCAAATTGAAGTTTATGAAACGCATTGAACATATGTTTCCAGATGAAATCCTCAATTACTACGAACCCTTTGTGGGCAGTGGGAGTGTTATGTTTCATTTGACAAACGACATAAAGGGAAAATGCTTTATTAACGATTTAGACAGGGATGTAGTTAAATGCTATAAATGCATACAGGGGGATGTTGAAGAACTCATTATTTCATTGAAGAAGCTGGATAAACAAAGGAGTAGAAAGGACTTTGAACAAGCAGTGGAAGCTTTCAACGTGACAAGAGATCCATCATTGTATATCTACATCTCAAAGCTCTCATTCAATTCCCGTTTCAACTACAACAGGAAGAATAACGATGTGAAACCAAATTTCACCAAGAATAAACAAGTGTATTTATGATGAAGAGAACCTTAGAGCCATCTCAAAAATCTTGAACAACAGCGAGATTTTCAATATGGATTACAAAGAGTTTCTCATCCAACACAACCCTCAACAAGGAGACTTTGTATTTATCGATCCCCCATATCTTGTGAAACAGGTAAAGGCATATTACAAACAAGTGTTCAACATTGAAGATTACAAACAACTCCTGTCTATCTGTGCGATCCTGGACAAGAGGGGTGTGAGATGGATGATTACGGCAAATGAACACGATGAAATTAAAGACTTGTTTAAAAGATACGACATTACTTGTTTCGAAAGGTATTCAGGGATTTCAAGTGGTCGAGGAAAGGAGTATGAAATGCTAATACGCAACTACTCATCCTTGAAGACCACGAGATGAACAGCGTAGTCCTGGTCGGGGATTGTTTCATTTGTCAGGTAGTTCATTAGACGAA
The DNA here is from genome assembly GCA_002005505.1 of Botryococcus braunii. Lineage (NCBI taxonomy): Eukaryota > Viridiplantae > Chlorophyta > Trebouxiophyceae > Botryococcus > Botryococcus braunii. The sequence goes on from KV908643.1 coordinate 73,563, forward strand.
GATGGATTGAACCACTCTTTGGAACGACGCATGGGACAGCGGGGTTGTCGTGGCTAGATGCTGAATGATACACACCATCGACCGTGGAGAGGAGGGGAACAAGGTGTCCCAGGATGGTGGCTTCACCTGAGATGATGCTGTCCCATGAATATGGCTGGCGGATGCTCGATGAACACACCACGATGTCCGTGGGGTCGGTCATGAGGATGGGACTGGATGACACTAGCATGACATAGTACTTGTCCCCGGGTTCCCCTTTAAGGTCTATGTCCATCGGAACCCAACAATCACCCTTGTTGTCCCCGGAGTTCGTCCTCTTGGTCGTCGACAGGAAGATGCTGTGAATTGGTTTCATCTTGTTCTTCTCTATACTTAGAAATTAAACTTTCAGCTACTTGAACAGGGTCATAGCCTTCACCCTGTTCCTGTGCTGCCCGGAGGTGTAAGTCAACAACCAATTGAGCGAGGATGCGGTCGAGCTGTGGATGCAGTTTCATCACGTCACGGATGAGAGTCTCACGAGAGTCTGCCATTAATATTATACAAGGATTAATGTATCGAACCTTTTACGAAAACGATGCTGCTCTGTTTTGGGTGAGAAATCCACCAGGAGGAACGAGTGAGGCTCCTCTGTGGCGAACCTGTAGGCGGACAGAAAGGTCTCAGGCTGTATGTCCGATGCAACCTCATCGCATATGTCATTCAAAGCTTTTTCATCCCTTGTTTTAAACAGGGCGAGGAGTGTGAGGTTCTGACGGATGGCTCTTGGAAGACCTCCCTGGGATTTGAATGTTTGGCAAGCGAGCCATACAGATGCACCCAGCCCTTTACCCAGATGACGGTGTCGGAGGAGCATATTGGCCAGGGGGGACTTGGGGGACATCGAAAAGACAGGAGTGCCTTGTAAGTCATCCATGACGATGTGCAGGACGGGCTTGTGTCCATACTTTGATGTAGGCTTTTCGGGGTCTGCTTCATACAGGGGGTTGAACACATCGTGCTTGTGTGCCTCACGCCGTTTCATGTGTTTTTTCCATTGTTTTAGTTCTTCGAGGTACCTGTTCCATTCTTCACCCTCCTCTTCTACTATTTCTATGATTTTATGCAGGCTTTCTCTTACCGGCTCGATGAACACATCCTCTTCCTTGTGGGGCACCAGGTCAAAGAGGGCTTTGTTAGAATGGTATGTGGGAGACAGTATAATCATTATATCACAAAATCCCTAATCTTTAAGATGCCGTATCTTGTTGAGTATCGCCAGACTTTTACCTCCACCCCTTGTCCCAATGAACCCTGCCAGGGTGAGGAGCTTGATTTCGTTCCGGGGAGTGTCAAAGGCAAATGCGTGCTTTGCTGTTTTCGGTGCTTCAATCCCGTACTGGTTCAAGAGTTTGAGCTTCATCGTGATGGCCTCTTTAATATACAATAATTAAATTACTGAGCGGATTTCTTCAACTTCTCCGGGGGGTTGTACAACAGCCACTTGGTTGCTTGGGGTGCCTTCAATATGATTTCTCCCCATTTCTTGGAAAAAGTCGCAGATTATTCGGTTTCCCAGTTCCGTCTGATACTGGTTCCTTCTCTGATGTGTCATTCCCGAGGTGTTTTCTATTTGATATTGTTGGAAGTTTCTATCGATGTAGTTTCTATACCTGTTGAAAGTCTCATCGTAGTTGCCTGCTGCTGACAATGCCTCTCTGATGTGTTGGTTTTCTAACAACCATCGTGGTCTCGACCTTACATAGACTTCGTTCGAGCTAGTGAGGAGGCCGCCCTGGGTGGTTGAACGGGGTGTGCCATCCCTGTCCCGTCTTTGTGCCACATTTCGTTCGAGTGTATTCAGTCTTGGAAGCTCCTCACCATCCTGTGCCATTGGCGTGGGGGGTGCGGATGCCACGAAACGGGGGACTGGTTGATTGATGACATTGAGGACGGGATTTCGAATGGTGTATTCAGTATCAACCAAGTTGATGCTTGGGTTTCTTACATCAAAGACCGTTTCGACCACCCTGGGAACAGGGTTGGATACATCAAAGGTTCTATCTACTACATTTGGAACAGGGTTCGACACTGTAAAGGGTGTATCAACCATCCTGGGACGGGGGATATGGACATCAAAGTCTTCGTAGATTACATTCGCCCGTGGGACATGGACGGGGTCGGGCATACTCGTATCACTCTGAACACCAACGCTCATTGTGGATGACACCCTGTTTATATGATGTTGGTGCATGGGGGGGAGCGGTGGATGAACCATGTCGTGGTAGTTTGGTTGTGAAGGGACAGTGAGGTTGATGATGTTTGGTGCGCCACCCATGACGGGCAGCATACCTGGTCGGGAACCAGACCCTCTACTACCCTTTCGTTTTGAACCTCCCTTTCGGCTCTGGTCTATCTTTACGGTGACATGTTGATGCACGCCGCATCCACATCGTTTCTTCTTTTTCTTACAAGTATCACACCGAGCCATATACTATATAACTACTTAAAATTATCAAGACTATGTGGGTTTTTTGTCTTTTGTCGAACTCTCACAACCGCCTGGTCGGCTCCTCTGTACCTCATGGCTACGGGGTCATTATCAACCTTGAAGACCGTGCTGTTTCGAGCGTTTTTACATCGTGATGAGGAGGCACCCACCGTGTTGCAGTATGTTTTTTCAACGGTGCCTGATACTTTTCCACCCAGGCTGGACAGGGGATTGAATGCCGTCGACTTCAAGCCTGTTTCTCTATTCACATGGATACTGGCTGAACCCCCCAAACTATGACCAGTGGTTGATGAGTTTGTCAAACCGTACTCAGAAATTACCCGTTTCGCCACAGCAGAGGCCTTTTTAAAGCGCTGACTGTGTGACCCCATGTTTAATAGTACCAGACCGTCGACGGGAGCATCGGCTACTTCCTTTGTTCCACGGAATGCCAGGACGGTGTTGGAGTTTCCCGGATGATGAAAAACAGTAAAGTTCTTTGTCGTCAGCTCGTCGTCTATTTCATAACCCAGCTGGGATGCATACTGTCTTTGCACATCGGGGTGTTCATATACGATATTTGAGAACCCAAGGTGTATAGATGTCATCGGGTCGTCTTCCATATGATATATGCTTTATTTTTTTAAGCTCTTTTCCAGTGCAGTGATGCGCTCATCAAGCTCTTGAAAGGCTTGAATGAGATATGGTGTCATTTTTTCATATCTTAACAGATTATTGGTCAAGCCAGTGTCGGGGTTTGTAATCGGTTGAATGATTTCGGGGATGAATGGTTGTACCTCTTCGACCAAAAAGCCCACTTCCTCCCTGTCCATGTCGTCGTTATACTTAAATTTTCGAGGCTTTATATTTCTCAAAATGCTCGATACATTTCCCAAGTTTCTAATATTTTTTTTGAATCGCCCATCGGAATTGATGGCTCCTGTTGCCCAAACGGCCACCCCCGATTTATTGTAGGCCACCACGTTGGTATCGCTTTGCCACACCCAAGAACTCTGGTTCGTTGCACCTCCCCAAATGACCGACATACCATTCCCTCCAACTCCGGGGTTGGCTATGTACGCCCCCGATGAAAACTGTAGATTGTTTCCCATAGTGACTAATGCGTTTGCTTGTAATGTTCCTCCTATATTCACATTTGTGGGCAGTCGGTTGTTGTTTATTTGGGTTTGAAGAGCGGTTCCACGGATATTACTCACATACCCTCCATCTCCAAACAGGAAGCCCCAAGTGTAGATCGAACAGTTGGCCAGAATGATGGGCATTGCAGAGGTCGTGGTGCCCCCGAAATAAGAGGAAGCACCTAAATTTCCACAGACCATGTATGTGGACGTTCCAACCCCCGAGGCACCTCCCCAAGCTTGGGTTGATGCCAGCCAGTATGTATTCGCTTGACACCACCCCGGGAAGGCACCGACGTTTGCCGTTATCGTATCAGCATTCGTGATGCTTCTATAGCCAAACCCGACCCCTCGTGATAGATTAACGTTGCCACAGAACAGACCGGACAGCGTGGTTGCGCCGATGCTTTGAAATGTCGAATTGACAGTTAAAACATTACATGTGATATTTGCGGGGAGCTGAGTGTTTGTTAATCCCGTTAGCTGACTACCGTTGCCGAAGAAATAGCCTGCATTGATGAACAGAGGTGTCGAAATGTTCCCTGTTGTCGTTATCGAGCTGTTTGAATTGATGGCACCAGGGATATTGATGGTCGATGGAAGTTGGCTATTGATAAATCCCGTGCATTGGGAAATGTTGCCGAAGAAATTTGAAGTGGTGAGAACGGCACCTGATGTACTAAAGGCGGCTGCTTGAACCGTTCCTGATGCCGTGATATTGTTGTACCCCGTGAGTTGAGAGGCATTGCCGAAAAGGTAATTCGCGGATACATTACCTGACACTTGCACACCGTTGCATATGACCTGTGAGTTTGAAGTGATGTTTCCGGGAATATTTATGGTGCTCGGGAGTTGATTGTTCGTGAAAGTTCCGGATACGTCGGATGAGTTTATATTTGACAGGAAAGACCCATCACCTATGAAAAACCCGGCTGTTTGAATAGAAGCGTTTGAAACCAAAGTCGAAACAGGGGTTGTTAGATTTCCAGAAGATGTTATACCCGACACTAAAGCTCCAGTGAGTGAGGCTGTTGCACCAACCAAAACATTCGTGTTGGCCAGAAGAGTATTCACACCAATAGTCGATGGGAGTTGGGCGCCCGTTATCCCCGTGAGTAATGATCCATTGCCTTTGAAAAATGTTGCAGAGACATTGCCGGACACTTGAAGTTTTTCGGTCGGATTTGAAGTGCCAATGCCTACATTTTGTGTGTTTCCCCTGACCACGAGGATGTCTGTAAATACATTGTTGCCTCGATATGATGAAATGGCTGTAAAAGCAGGGGTGAAAGAGTTGGAGTGAAACACTCTTACCGCTCCTCCTGAATACTGGCCAATTCCATATACATCACCAACTGCTTCCGTGTATGACGTCACCAACATATGCCCGGGGTCTGCACCCGATACATTCAGGATTCCACGAGTTCCCTTTATATATGCTGAATTCGCAGTTAGTCCCGAATTGCTCGTTATATTCCCCGAGATGGTGATACTGGTCGGCAGCTGGTTGTTATTCAATGTCCCTGAAAATGGTGGGAGGCCGGTGAGTTGTGAGGCATTGCCGAACAGGAATGAAGCCGTGATATTCCCATTGACTTGCACCCCGTTTGATATAATGACCGAGTTTGATGTGATGTTGCCTGGGATGTTGATGGTTGATGGGAGTTGGTTGTATGTTGTGTATGTGTTCCCAACTCTCTGAAATATCCCCGAGTTGTTGATGACATATGCACCGTTTGACACACTTAAAGAATTGGATATGATACCCGATGCGCTTACTGAGCTGAAACCAAAGGTGTTGCTTGCGGCGTTTCCTACGGAGAGCTGACCATTCCCCATGACGATGTAGCTGTTCGCCAGGGAATTGCCAAGAGTGAAGGTGTTGCTTACACTAACAGAGGGGGCTACGAGGGTGGAGTTTGAAAGATATGATACATTGGACACATACAAGTTGGTTGTTTGGACAGAGGGGGCTACGAGGGTGGAGTTTGAAAGATATGATACATTGGACACATACAAGTTGGCTGTTTGGACAGAGGGGGCTACGAGGGTGGAGTTTGAAAGATATGATACATTGGACACATACAAGTTGGCTGTTTGGACAGAGGGGGCTACGAGGGTGGAGTTTGAGAGATATGATACATTGGATACATACAAGTTGGCTGTTTGGACAGAGGGGGCTACGAGGGTGGAGTTTGAGAGATATGATACATTGGACACATACAAGTTGGCTGTTTGGACAGAGGGGGCTACGAGGGTGGAGTTTGAAAGATATGATACATTGGACACATACAAGTTGGCTGTTTGGACAGAGGGGGCTACGAGGGTGGAGTTTGAGAGATATGATACATTGGATACATACAGGTTGGCTGTTTGGACAGAGGGGGCTACGAGGGTGGAGTTTGAGAGATATGATACATTGGATACATACAGGTTGGCTGTTTGGACAGAGGGGGCTACGAGGGTGGAGTTTGAGAGATATGATACATTGGATACATACAGGTTGGCTGTTTGGACAGAGGGGGCTACGAGGGTGGAGTTTGAGAGATATGATACATTGGATACATACAGGTTGGCTGTTTGAAGACTTGTGATGTTTCCTGACGGAACAGTGAGGTTCCCGGTGAGGGTTGCTGTTTGTCCCACGAGACTCGTGATGTTCGCTGACGGAACAGTGAGTGAGCCAGAAAGAGATACCGTGTTTCCCGTGAGGTTCGCTATGTTTGCACGGAGGAAAGAAGCATTTCCGAGAGACACGAGGTTCGCAGTGATGAACACATTGTCTGTATTGACTTCTGCTGTTGTAAATGTCGAGACAGTGAAAAGATTGCTTAGAATAGAATTGAATGTCCCTGTGTTCGCTACGAGCTTTCCTTGGCTGACCAAATTTCCATGAACGACCACATTGTCGCTTATGATATCCGCACTCGTCAAAGTGTTTATCAACCCTGTATTACAAAGCAGACTGTTTGTGTTGGCTACAAGAAGGTTGATACGCTGCGCACCTACATCCAAAATCTTCTTGCTTCTATCTGCCGACCTCCAGCTTACTCCACCGTCCAAGCCAACAGAAGCACCTCCGTCCAAATAGATAGAGCCATCCATAAAGAGACCGCCAGCTATGCCGATGTCCTGTGAAATTCCCTGGTTTGCTAGAGGCTTTTGAGAGACAGCCGACCAATTGATAGTAAGTTCATTTTCGGGGTCATTGAGACGCTCAGCTACATCCGTAGCGGTATCCGCTGCCATCTTGTCCGCCATGGCGCCCTGATTGAACATGAGCTGGGCTTGCTGCGCACCGTCCCAGAGTATCTGGGCACCGTCGAAGATATACCCGCCTATTTTAAGTGCTTCCGAAAGGGCAGAAGGTCGCTCGATCGGATTGTCCCCAATGGACCAGAAGCTTCCATTGAAAACCGGAGACACCTGAGTCACCAAATAACTGCTGTTGCTCATCTGGATATTCCCGGTGATGGTGAGATTTGTTAGAGACGCAGATGAACCTTCGATAATGAATCCAGCATCGTTTGAAAAGCTTGATACATTCGATGGTTTGTTGAGAATATAACTGAGGTTGCTCACGTTGCTTTCAAGCCAGTCGGATTGTGATAGACTATTAGACAGGGCATACATTGAGAGGTTGGGGGCGTTGAGGAGGTTCGCATAGTCGCCCGTTGTGGCTACTTGGGACAGGGTGTTGGATACAGCATAGATGGACAGGTTGGGGGTATTACTTAATGACAGGTACGAGCCCGTTGTGGCTACTTGTGATAGACTATTACTTAAAGCATACACTTCCAGGTTGGGGGTATTACTTAATGACAGGTACGAGCCCGTTGTGGCTACTTGGGACAGACTATTACTTAAAGCATACACTTCCAGGTTGGGGGTGTTGATGAGATTCGCATAGTCGCCCGTAAAAGCCACTTGAGTCAAAGAATTGCTCGTAGCGTAGATTTGCAGGTTTGGTTTGTTGATGAGATTCGCATAGTCGCCCGTAAAAGCCACCTGAGACAGGGCGTTGCTCGTAGCATACACTTCCAGGTTTGGTTTGTTGATGAGATTCGCATAGTCGCCCGTAAAAGCCACTTGAGTCAAAGAATTGCTCGTAGCATAGACCTGTAAGTTGGGGGAACTTTTCAAGTCTCCGTATTCCCCTGTGTAAGCCACATTGCTGAGAACAGGAAGGTCGTTGGATGTCAAGAATTGTGAGACATTACCAAAGCCCGTGACGTCTACATTCGATTGCATGGGTCTCACCCACATAGGGTTTATCAACCTGGACTTGTCTTCTTGTATAGACACGCCCATATAGTATGAAAGGGTATAATTTATTTCTTGTCTATGGATATATATGGCTCCATCGATGCTAGAAATTGTTTCGTCATCGTCGGACAGTGAAGGTGAAACTACCATCAAGAAGGTCAAGCTCAAAGAGGAACGGTCAAGGACGGAGCAGAGTGAGGCTGTGGCACCCACGAAGAAAACCAGGAAGCCTGCATCGAAGGAAGTCATAGAAAAAAGGGTGGCCGCACTTCATGCCAACAGGGAAAAGGCCATACGGGCGAGGAAAGAGAAAGCAGAGATTGCTCGAAAGGAAAAGGAACTGGAAAAACAGGAAAAGAAATTGGCGGAAACTGAGAGGGTTATACAACTTAAAGAGAAAGAGAAGGCGTTGAAGAAAAAAACAAAGCAGCTTAAAAAGGTGGTAAGCTCTTCGTCGGAAGAGTCGAGTTCATCAGAGGAAGAACCAGAACCAGTTAAAGTCAAGAAAAAGGCAAGGCGTGTTGTCTCAGATGAACAGGGAGCCATGGTGGCGGCACACTACCGGCAGGAGGTCGAAAAATTACGACATGATGCCATCAGGAAAGTTCTCTTCGGGCCGCCTGGTCATATGTGATTTAAGGATATGTTATTTTACCTTACACGGGTATAAAAAGGTTTTATCACAATATGGACACTCCCTTAGAGGTCTTTTAGAGTGTTCTATCCTCTGATGTTTCGATAATTGACTTATGGAGATGAACTTTTGAGGACACTTTGTGCATGGGATGATTTTTAATTCGGGATGTTTTTCGTCAATGTGTGCCATAAGATCTCGTTTATAGATGAATGTCATATCACATGATGAACAGGGATAGAATAGATTGTGCAACAAGTGCATGTGGATTTTTAAACCACCCTTGGATTTCGATGCATGGTCGCATAGATGACACTTAAAAGGTCTTTTATCCCCGTGAGTCGTCACGTGTTCTTCGTATTTACTCTGGTACATAAACAGCTTACCACAGAATTCACATGTGAGAACCATTCCTTTCCTTACAAAAGAAAAAATTTAGTCTGTTTCTTCCTCATCGGTAGAAGGTTCATAGTCATCGTCTGACATGTCCTCATCGATGGCATCATCATCATCGTCTTCGATCTCATCCATGTCTGCCAGATGTGGATAGTAGTGGGTTCTACACATGGGACACTCTCTCTTTCTTAGTCTGTGATAACAACTGAAGCACAAAACTGCACCACACACCGTGCATATCTTTACACAGGATGCCATGGGGTCGAGACATACAGGGCACTCCGTATTGTCATGGACGGTCTTCAAAGCCCTCTTCAATGCATTAAAGGCATCCGGGTTTGCCCGTTCTATGATGATCAAGTATGACCTGTACCAGAATGCCATGAGGCTCTTGTCTTTATCACGCCAATCGAGATTCCAACTCTTGTGGGGGCAATACTTTCTTATCCACCTCTAATAATTCACAAAGTGCCACTGTGTTTCAAACAGGATGAGGTTCTTATCGTCCCGTGTTTTCTTCCATGCGTAATCGAAAAACTCTTGATATGCCTTGTACCCGTCCTCTTTGTCATATGCTATAGATGAAGGCAGTATGACATTGAGAGGCTTTACCGTGAGTCCCAGCTCCTTGGCGTGGTTCATAAAGTCGGTCATATGCATTACCATCTCGTTGTCCATTGTTTCTATACACTATTGTATATTCTTTAAGTAGTATATAGTATGGGTATGGCATCTATTTTTGAAAGTGTGGTCATCAATTGTTTCTGTTCACGGACAAAGGAAGAAGTGGAGACCAAAAAAAAGTACGAAAACTTGTACAACGTCGCAACGAAATACGAAATCCATGTCCTCCCTATTAAGGATGCATTCATGTTGAACAACTTGTTTCCCATTACGAATCATGTGAATCGTTGGAACACTTTTGTGGTGGGAAACGACAAAACATACATTTTACAATGCGTAAGGGATATGCCTGGCTTCCCCGAAGTTGAGCTAGAAAACAAAAAGGGTGGGGGGGTTCTTCCAGAGGAGCTTGAGGCATTCTTCGACCCCGTGTGGGATATGACATTACAAGGAACGCAATTGCAATTCTATTGCATATTTAGAGCACGGACATATCTGATGAACTCTTATCCAATATACAACCAAGACGGCAAACCAACAGGGGCAATCATCTTCATGCGCCCATTCGATACGCTCCCGAATAACAAATATAGTGTAAAATCTCAAGAAAAAAGAAGAAGATCACACGAAATCCCTCGCCCGCCCACCATACTTACTCATCAGGCTGCTCCTTAATTTCGACACCAAGTATCCATGTGCCTCTTATGGGGTCTAACCCTGAATCACGCGGCCACTGACGCTTTCCGTACATTTCAATCTCCAACCCATACCTTATGAAGGGTTGTGTGTAATAGTCTTGGTTCCACTTCCATCTCTTGTCCAAGTTGTTCTCCGTGCAATACTTCCGGAGGTGAGTGATGAACACATCCTTTTTACAAAACTTGCCTTCCCCATACTCCAAAATGTTGTAGTTTCCTAAAAAGTGTTCAAGTGCATTTCGGGCGCAACAATTGTCAATAGACCTGATTTTTTTGTTCCACCACCACTTTGCATCGCCCACTATGAATTGCTCAAATTCTCTAAGATGCTCTTGTGGTACTTGTTTAAACAGTAAGTCAAAGAGGTCAGGGTTCTCAAAAGCGACGGTCTTTCGTGTTGTGTCGAATATCATATCTACTATACATAGTGATCTTATCTTTAAGTGTCTGTTTTGGACGAAAGTGGTGACCCATACCCCCATGACCAGGATGGTGACCATGACCACCCCCTCCATGACAATCAATGGACAATGGACAATGGTGTTTCCAAAATTTTTAATGATTACCCTAAAAATTATTTTTCTACCTTTTCTAAAGAATTATATAGTTCATCTTAGAAATTATAGCAACCCATATGATTTACGGGAGACCCCCATGACCCCCATGACCAGGATGGTGACCATGACCACCCCCTCCATGACAATCAATGGACAATGGACAATGGTGTTTCCAAATATTTTTAATGATTACCATAAAAATTATTTTTCTACCTTTTCTAAAGAATTATATAGTTCATCTTAGAAATTATAGCAACCCATATGATTTACGGGAGACCCCCATGACCCCCATGACCAGGATGGTGACCATGACCACCCCCTCCATGACAATCAATGGACAATGGACAATGGTGTTTCCAAAATTTTTAATGATTACCCTAAAAATTATTTTTCTACCTTTTCTAAAGGATTATATAGTTCATCTTAGAAATTATAGCAACCCATATGATTTACGGGAGACCCCCATGACCCCCATGACCAGGATGGTGACCATGACCACCCCCTCCATGACAATCAATGGACAATGGACAATGGTGTTTCCAAAATTTTTAATGATTACCCTAAAAATTATTTTTCTACCTTTTCCAAAGAATTATATAGTTCATCTTAGAAATTATAGCAACCCATATGATTTACGGCGGATGCTTTTATTTCTTAGATAAGGGAGGACTTTCGTGTCCTTAACATAGTGGTCCCCCTGTTCATGAGGGCGGTCTATATTCTGGAAAATAATACCATTTAAAGACAAGAGGCGTATATATTCTATAACCATGGCTTACAAGTGTGAAAGGTGCCACAAGGAGTTCAAGTTCAACTACCTGTTAGACGACCATAAGAATAGAAAGTATCCTTGTGTAAAGGCAGGGGACAGCCCGAATGCGTGCAGGTGGTGTGGTGTTGTTTTATCATTTCAATCAACAAAGTCGAGACACGAGAAGACATGTATCAACAAACCATCAGAGGTGGTGTTGAACAGCTTTAAGGACGAGGACATGTCATGGTTCGATGTGCATGTCCTTAAACAACTGGTGTTAAAGGACTATGATACTATCAACGAACAACTTCGAAAGAACGGAGAACCACCACACCTGGTGTGGTTGTTCATGAAACTCATCTACTTCAATGAAGACCATCCGGAGAACATGACCATCCACAGTAAGCACAAAAAAACACATACATATGTAGTACATGACAAGAACAAATGGTCAATCATAAAAGAGGATGACCTTGTTCATGATATGATAGAAACCTTATCCTTTCTTATTCTCAGCCTTATAGAGGACAAATATGTGTCCGTGGGTCTGGGCTTTGACAACGGGTTGGATAAAACCATAGAGAAAGTTGTGCATGAAATCTTTGAACCATACGGTGTTCATGACCAAGACGGCATCAAAGAAGGTGTTAAGGGGTGTTGTGCGCCAGGGTTTCCACTACCAAAATACAACAACAAACAATTAAAAGAGCGTGCATACCACCAGATGATACGCACAGTAAAAGAGGGTCTAAGGATTGTATGTAAAAAACATAGGGCTTAAACAATTAACGCATCCTGTTCATATAGTATGGATGACCCGTATGCCGTGTTGGGTCTCAACAAGCACCGCTCAACAAGGGCAGATATAAAGCGTCGATACAAAGAACTTGTTCTCATGTATCACCCTGATAAGAATCCACCAGAAAAGAAAGAAGAGATGGAACAAAAGTTTAGAACTATACAGGAGGCGTATGAAGCCCTCCGTGGTAAGAAAGATCGCCCTCAAAAGACATACACAGACGAGTGGGACGAGATGACAGACATGCTCAAAGACCTCTTGTCTCAACATGCCAAGGGAAAGTTCCCGTCATATCAACCATGGCGTAATTGTAAAACGAAGCAACCATCCCCCTCCCCCTCCTGGTCATCGTCCTCTGAGAGCGAAAGTGAGCTGGACAGTGATGATGAAAGTGTCGAGTCGTCGTCATCGTCCTCGACTTCATACTCAATGTGGTCAGATGATGAAGAATGATTACTCTCTAACTCCATTCAACGATATGGTCCCCCTTGTTAATACAGATTTCAAATGGTGTACGTGTTTTTTTCTTCCGCGTCCGACCCTTCTTATTCTCTTGTGGAGTTGCATTATCTTTAAGCTCCTTCTGTTCATCCATGTATTAAACATACAATAGTAATATATCAAAGATACGCGTAGGTCACTTCTTGATATCCCAACCGCCAGGTGCATTTACATCACGGTATATCCCATACTTTTCTACCGTTTTCTTGTTCGGTGCTTTGATTTCTCCATTTCGTAATTTATATAGATATTTTGATCCATTTACCTTCTCTTTGTTCTCGGGCTTTTGTTGATATTCGATGGTCTTTTGAATGTACGCTCTCTTCTGTTCCTCTGTCTTATTTTAATAATGTGAAGGTCGGTCCTTGAAGTTATTGCCCGACCAACGAGCTTGTATGACTTGTTCAACAGCAGCCGGTGCTCTACTGGTTTTCGTGTGTGCCTCATGTGGGATAAACCCCTCCTGGGATGCCTCGACCTCGCCCGTGGGAATACCCCAGTCCCTCTTAACCTCATCTGGTAAATTTTGTATTTTCGCGTATGTTTGCTGGAGGACGACAAGCGACGTCCCCATTTTCTTTGCGAGTTTCTCTCTTTCCTGTGTAAACGGGTGCTTCTTGAAAAACATGATGGTGTATATGTGTCTAAAGAAATTCACACTCATGTCCAAAGATGCGAGCAGACGGTGGTACTCTGTCTCGCCCATCGGTGTATCGGGCGACTCAATCTTGCTCAACAGGAATGTCCTGGGATAAGCTTGTAAGCTCTCCTTGACTATGTTGACGACTCTAGAGCTCAGTTTAACCTCCTTGTCATACGGTTCTGCAAGTTTGTGCGGTTTATCTTTCTTTCTATTGTATAACAGCATCGTCCCCCCATCATCGTTGATCAACAAGTAACGCCCATTCCTCTTGTTTTCTGGAGGCATCTCGGATACAATCTTCATGTTCGATATGTCAGACCTCAATGGAGGGTGCATGAGGTTCAACGCCATGGCGAGGTGTTGGAAGTTCTTCTTCACATCATGTCCATAGTCTTCTAACGCTCTAATTTTCGCGTCAATCTCACTCCTCGGATTGAGTACGAAGAGTTGTACCATGCCCTTTGATAGTGTTTTGTCCTTATCAATTTCCTTGGAGAGTGCTGACACCTTGCCTTCCTTACCCCCATACCTCTTGTATATGTCATCCATCCCAAACTCCTTTGCGAGTGTCCCCAACAGTGCATACCATGACTTTTTAGAGTTCAGGGCATAGTTTTTACTTTCCACAAACGCTTCTATTTGTTTATATTTCTTCAAGATGTCCTTCAAAGGGAAGGTATCCATATCTTCCTTTTTGACATTGAACACCTGTGACCGTAGAATCTGCGAAATCTTATCCTTATAAGGTTTCGATAATGTTGTTGTTGCGAGGGTAGTCATAACATCCCCGGAGATTTTTTCATTAACAGGAGAACTCATCTAATATACCCACGCTCCTCTCCTTTAAGCCTCTAAATCCCCGGCACGGCCACCCCATCGCCGGCACGGCTGTGCAAGAACCCCCCATATACTACCGCTCTTCTTCTTTAAGCCCCCTCCATGGCTCTACAAAACCCCCCACACCCCTGGTCAGGGATCTATGAGACTATGAGACCACCCCCTCCATGAGTATCAATGGACAATGGACAATGGTCTTTCCAAAATTTTTAATGATTACCCTAAAAATTATTTGACTACTTTTTCTACCTGAATTAATCATCATCCTTAGAAATTATAGCAACCCATATGATTTACGACGGAAGCTTTAAGCCCTTCGTGCCCTCGTCGTGCCCTCGTCGTGCCCCCCCGTGTCTCACGAGGAGGCCTAAATATATAGTACGGCGAATTCTTTAAGCCTCCTCCGGATCGGCGGAGTCTGGGTCATGTGGGGCACATGGAGGGGATGAGGCCTAAATATATAGTACGGCGAATTCTTTAAGCCTCCTCCGGATCGGCGGAGTCTGGGTCATGTGGGGCACATGGAGGGGATGAGGTCTAACTATATAGTACCGTCGAATTCTTTAAGCCTCCTCCGGATCGGCGGAGTCTGGGTCATGTGGGGCACATGGAGGGGATGAGGTCTAACTATATAGTACCGTCGAATTCTTTAAGCCTCCTCCGGATCGGCGGAGTCTGGGTCATGTGGGGCACATGGAGGGGATGAGGTCTAACTATATAGTACCGTCGAATTCTTTAAGCCTCCTCCGGATCGGCGGAGTCGGGCCCGTAAATCACGAGGTATGGTGATAATTCTAAGGATAATGATTAATTCAGGTAGAAAAAGTAGTAAAATAATTTTTAGGGTAATCATTAAATATTTTTAAAAACACCATTGTCCATTGACCATTGATACTCATGTAGGGATGGTCATGGGTCACCATCCCGGCGATGGGGTCATGGGTCACCATTCCTGTCCATGGAGGTAGGCAGCCCTGGAGTGGGCTTAAAGACGAGAGTTGTTATATATATTTACGCCGGTTGAGGGTGCCGGCGAACTTATAGATATATTTGGGCGAACTGTGGCGAACTAAGCGAACTTAAATATAGTATCCTAGTTTAAGTTGTTGCATAAGGGTACCCAAAACCGTTTCTCGGCCTTCTACTATTGCCAACCTAATGTTGGAAAGTTCAGATATAAAAAGTTGAGTTGTTCGCAAAGCATTGTCTTAGGCAGTTTTCCCATCGTCTTGTAATTGTAGTCAGCACACAATTCTTGATCGATGAAGGTTTTCTACTTGGTCCACTGCAGTCTAATTGGTCCCGCTGGGTCTTGAGCAGCTTGCATGAATTCATGATCCTCAATCATCTGCGCAGATGATCTGCATGCACTAAACAACCAACAGCAGCAACGTCAAATGGGGTGTATTACTTGGGTCATCTGCCCACACAACCCTCCACCCCCCACCTTCTCCCTTTCTTCTGCCTCGTTTCTCCCTCTCCGTCTTTCCCTATCCCTCCCCCTTCTCTCAAACTGTGTGTGCATGCGCGCGCGCGCGCGCGCGCGCGTGTGTGTGTGTGTGTGTGTGTGTGTGTGTGTGTGTGTGTGTGTGTGTGTGTGTGTGTGTGTGTGTCTGTGTGTCTGTGTCTGTGTGTGTGTGTGTGTGTGTGTGTGTGTGTGTGTGTGTGTGTGTGTGTGTGTGTGTGCGTGTGAGTGTGTGCGTGCGAGTGTGTGCGTGCGTGTGCCTCTCACATGCAGGCTTAATTCAGCAGCTTCCACGTTAGCGAGCCCATGGGAGAATGAAGGGCAAACCAAATCATATGCGCACAGGAGAATGTGCATGTATATTTCTCTGCTGGGTTAATATATGTACCGGGTCAGTTGATTAACGCTGCTGCAGTGGCCAAGTGGGCCATCAGCTTGCTGCTCTCAGACGTGATAGTTGGGTCTTCTGGCACAACAGCCTTGGCCTCCAAAGCTTATACATTTAGATGAAAACTGAAGCTTATTTTAACCCCGAACCATGTATCCTACATGTTAGTACACGGAAGCTGTAAAAGGTTATGGGCAGTGGCGTATCCTGTAAGCAAGCAGACAGGTCGTAAGTTCGTGCCTCTCCAGCAACAGTCCTCGACGACTGTCTGCTCTTTAGACACATGCAACTGCATGAACAAGACTGGCATCCTTATGTGCCCAGTATCTTTCCAAACCAGTTCCGTTGCACATTGATCTGTCAATGAGCATCTACACACGGATAAGCTCCTGATGGCTGAAAGCAAGTACCTTCCTATACTCAATCAAGACTCCGTCCCTTAGCTGTTTGGGAGACTTGATTGTACACTAAGATGGTTCATTTTAAAACAAGCAATCAAACATGAACACATTACCAATACACACCCTGCGTCACCGCACCAGTAAGCAAGCAGACAGGTCGTAAGTTCGTGCCTCTCCAGCTACAGTTCTCGACGACTTTCTGCTCTTTAGACACATGCAACTGCATGAACAAGACTGGCATCCTTATGTGCCCAGTATCTTTCCAAACCAGTTGCTCGACTATGCGGTGATCGCAGCTTTAATAGTCCTTTCACACTAACGCGTAATCTAGATCAGATTGTACCTTATGTTCGAAATCGACCACAACCTAACGTGTCTTAAGGTACCTTATGTTCTCAATGGATCCATTGAGTCCATGGGTCCGGACTCCGGACCCATATCCTAATAGTGCACACCTGAAGATCACTTAAAGCACAAGGCATTCAATAATAATGTTCAGAACTCAACGGAAGCCTTGGACATACGTGATGACAACAAGTACTAAACGACAGTTGTCAAAGACAGTAGGAGCTTGTGAGGATGTCGGAGTGACACCAAGTCCCACTGCATCTCGAGCAATGCGAGCTAGAGGAGCTTTGCTAGCATGGTAACTCTGACATTACCGAATGGATGCCCTCTCTTGCTATCCAACAGACGTCGTGGGGAAAGGTGTCTAGCAGCTGAGCTATTCCCAAGGGTGGCGGTCAAGGGCATGGAGGGTCATGAGAGGATGTTGGAGAGACACCTTGTCGGATATACCACACCTTCCATGATCATGATGCACATTCATGACATCAATCATGCTTCGCTTGATGCGACTTCAGAGCAAAGACAGTACCTTTCGAACCTACAAGAAGAGGGCAGGTGAAGCGCAACTTGCAAACAACCACATAAGATGAAATATTGATTTTGTATTCTCAAACGATTGCATATAAGGGTGGTGCCAAGGTATTTCCGCAAAGGCAACGATGCACGCTGGATGGATCCTTGAAGAAGTGAATACACACCCTCTCCAAAGCGCGCCTCAAGATCTCGAGTATGGTGCTCTAGCATCTTCTGGTGTCGAGCAGACAAACTGCTGGGTGTGATATTCACTACACTTCTCTGGGGTTCTACGCGTATCGCTAGTGCAGGAACACCCACATTAGCACCAACATTGACCGCTTATCGGAGACATGACAACTAAGGCCGAGATCCCATACATGCGGTTTCGAAGGTTCAGTCCACTTCAAGTCAAGGTTCTTTCAAGTCAAGGGTCCCACATGCACGACGAAAGCGTCGGCATACCGAGTTCCTTTGACATACATATCAGAAATAACAATGGCTGCAAGACACAATAAGCGATATGAAACAAAGAGAGAAAGTTTTGAAGGCCTCCCGTGGGCGGTTTGAATGGGGCCAAGCTTGTTGTTGCTCTTGTTTGGAAGTTGCACTGGGAAGGAGTCCCTTGGAAGTATCCGTTGCAAGCTGCAGTACCCCTTTTGTATACAAATGTACCGCTAAGCTCTCTCCGCTCCTCAATTAAAGGAAGACAGTGAGAATTTTACTGACATATTTCACTGTGAAATATATCAGTCTCCCGTCTGGTTTTCTGGAGACCTGTAGAACCCTGGTACCTACGGCAGGAGGCTCCCCCGGGGAGCGCCATAGTTTCCATTTGAGGCGGTCGGATCCGCAGCCCGCAGGGAATCGACGAGTGACAAACTGGCAGCGACAGAGATAGCACGGGACGACATTACTTTGCATGCCACCTTCTTGCGCTTAGCATGTGGAGCACTTTGGTTTCTCAGACACAACAAGAGTAAACACTCGGAGGGTACCACGGCAAGTTTGAAGGGCCGTCTACAAATAGTCAAAATTCGTTTGTCGCGACTTTGTGGGGAACAAGAGGTTTCCTGGTGCCGCTGTTTATCTGGCGACGGGCTTTGGACGGGGACATTCGGAAGGTAAACCATAAGACCTATACTTCAGATGACAATAAACTTCGGTTGTTTTAGGTTTGTATGATGGGGTGCTACCGAGCTGACCAACTACCTTGCCACCGGGCCAGATGTTAGACGTGGTTTTTGAGTTAAGATTTTACAACCTTCCTGATCATTTTGTGTCGTATGTAGGCCGGCTTCTGATCGACACATGGACACCTCTGCAATCACGGCCGCGCTTGGTGGTTTCTGTATCTCTCCTGTGCAGGTACGTCTATGACTCTTATACCATCAGACTCGCATCTTGAAGCTAGTGACGGATGATCCTTAGTTGGAAAAAACTCTCATCGATTCATGGTTGAGTTGTGCTTATTGTATCGGATTATCGACCTTGCGCTTTGATTGGTTCAGCACGCCACTGCCCTCCTTTTCTGATGAGATGCCGGTTATTGGGGTGCTGACAGGGGCAGCATTTCCAGCTATATGGGGAGCAACTGACTGCTGCTGTAGAGGCTGCCCATCAGGATGGTATTGAGAAAGAGAATGAGCTGAGTCCTCCTGAGGTGGGCCACCTTTCATTCTTCTTTGCTTGGTTTGCCAGCTTAAAGTGCTGATGAATGCATATATGTCTTTGTTTCTTCTCAAACCACCATCTACATAACCTCACCCCTTCCCCGCGTCAAGGGGGAATAGAGAACATGAAGTCAAGAGGAGGGGGTGCGACCTGCTCATCCTCTGGAGGACCACGCAATGGTCGTTTCCCTGGATGTGATTCGAGTGACTGGGGTTTATATTGCCTGTGAGATCAATGCCTATGGTAATGGTAAGCTCTCCCTAATTATTGTGGGTGTTGTCATATATCTTGTCATACTTTATGGGGTGTCCTGTTCTGTGAAATTTGTTGGGTTGTATCAAAGGGCATATGGGTCTTTTTGGAGTCCCTTCATGAGCGTTGCACATGCTGACCTGGCATAACATGAGACAAGTCACCTGCAACACAACCCAAGAATGGTGGGAACAAAAGGAAAAGAAAAGAGGGGCACTAGACCTTCGGAAGAACTTTTTGTTAACATCTGGAGAAATATCCAGGGGCTGAAGGCGATGGGTGTAGGAATGCAGGCGCTTGTGTATTTCTGTGAGGCACTGATGCACTGGTCTTCTGTTGCCCGTCTTCAAGCCCCGGCGACCCTTTGGGCCATCCAGTCTACTGCATGGATTGGTCGGAGTAGATGTGTTGGGCGGTACTTGCAACTTGTCTGGTTAATGAGCATACAGCGGAGGAACGCCCTCCGTGCGTACGAGAGAATTACGGGCAGGCCTCAGGTGGGTGTCCGGTCCGTGGATCCCTGTGCAGACCTGTTTTGATGCTCATGACAGAAAGTCACTGGATAGCTGCAGCAAGGCTGCGGCTTTTGGTTTGATGTGTGTGACAAGAGTTCGGCTTGCAGAAGCACCCTGCGGTTTGTCATAAAAAGAGTTATAACAGAGTGGTCATGAGGTCATTGTCTGTTCATCATTAGTGAGTCTGGGGGGGTTGCTGCATGTGTGTGCAGTGCTCAGCAATGGCTGTGGAACTTCCTCAGAATTTTGATTTGCAAGCCCATGCAAATGCGCTGGCCACGTACTGCGAACAGCTGCCGAAGTATGTGAAGGAGGTTCTGGAGACTGGCGACCCCCATAACCGCTTTCCCCAGTTGATGTCAGAAATCGGCTACCACATTGAGCTGTTGGAGGAGGCTACGGGCAAGTCATGGTGCCGGTAAGAAGAGTGCACAGCAACACTTCACATAATAATCTCTGTTAGAGGCAATTTGGAGTGGCTGTACCGCCGTATTGTGGTCACGTTGTGAAGGGCCCCTTATTGGTCGAAAGGTCCCAGATTGGACGAAGCATCGTTAAGAGAAGGCTAGGGAGGGAGATTTGTGAGCACGAACCTTAGATTGCGTTCGAGAAGGCACATGGAGTGGGACGGGGACGGTGGGTCAGGGAGGTTGCGCCAGTAATGTAATACTAAGGACGATTGAGGGAATGGGGGAGGACTGCAGGCTTTGCTTTTGTGATTATGGGGTTTATGTGTTCCTTGTTATTTACGCGTGGAGTATGCCGTTGGTTCGCTATAGCGTCTTAAAGAGCTGCTGAAGCAAGCAATCGAGCTCCGCGTGCTGACGCAACCTGCGGAGTGTCATAAGAGAGTGCTCGTGAAGTCATTGTCTGTTCCTCATTAGTGCATCTGGTGGGGGGTGGTGCATGTGTGTGCAGTGCTTAGCCATCGCTGTGAAACTTCCTCAGAATTCGGGCGTTCAAACCCAAGCAGATGCACTGGCAACGTGCTGCGACCAGCTCCCGGAATATGTGAAGGAGGTCCTGGACACTGGCGGCCCCACAGCCGCTTTTTCAACTAGATGACAGAAATCGGCTAGCACCTTTAGCTGTTGGGTGAGGCTGGGGCAAGTCATGGTGCCGGTAATCACAGGGCACAGCAGCACATGTGAGGGCCCTTTGCCAAGCCTTATGAAAGGAGAGGGATGAAGGCGTGTTCAAGTAATTTGCTTCCGAGACAGGTTGGGTTTAGACAGCAGTTCGTCTGTCAATGAGGGACGTTGCATAGAGCACACTGGTAAGCTGCCATTCCAATAAGTTGCGTTTACCAGAGGTTCCGTGGCTTTATCCTCTGTCAGGGTGTGACAGCTGCACGATTATAGTTGTGCAGACTTGGATTATCGTGATTACAGTTTTCCCATTGTCTTGTAATTGTAGCCAGCACACAAATCTTGATCGATAAAGGTTTTCTAATTGGTCCATCTCAGTCTAATTGGTCCAGCTGGGTCTTAGGCAGCTTAGGCAGCTTGATGAATTCATGATCCTCAATGATCTGTGCAGATGATCTGCATGCAGTAAACAACCAACAGCAGCAACGTCAATTGTGGTGTAATTATTTGGGTCATCTGCCCACACAGCCCCCCGCCCCCCGCCTTCTCCCTCTCTTCTGCTCCTCTCTCCCTCTCCGTCTTTCCCTATCCCTCCCCTCCCCCCTTCTCTCTCACTGTGTGTCTACCCGTGTGCGCCGTTGTGTGTGTGTGTGTGTGCGTGTGTGTGTGTGTGTGTGTGTGTGTGTGTGTGTGTGTGTGTGTGTGTGTGTGTGTGTGTGTGTGTGTGTGCGCGCTCACGCGCGCGCACGCGTGTTCGCGTGTGAGTGCGTGCGCGTGTGCCTCTCACATGCAGGCGTAACTCAGCAGCTTCCATGAAAGTGAGCCCATGGGAGAATGAAGGGCAAACAAAATCATCTGCGCACAGGAGGATGTGCATGGAAATTTCTCTGCTGGGTTAATATATATACCGGGTCGGTTGAAAAACACTGCTGCAGTGGCCAAGTGGGCCATCAGCTTGCTGCTCTCAGTTGTGACTAGTTCGGTCTTTCTGGCACAACAGCCTTGGCCTCCAAAGCTTTCACATTTAGATGAAAATTGAGGCTTATTTTAAACCGTGAATCATGTATCCTACATGTTAGTACAGGGGCCTTGGAATTACATGATGATAACAAGTACTAAACGATAGTTGTCAAAAACAGTAGGTGTGGGGGGGGGGAGACGAACAAGGGGCGGTGTAGGGGGCAATGAGGCACGACAACTTGCACATGAAAGCGATAAAGATAGGGAAATATCGGCGAAAGATTTTGCGGTAACACACTTGCGCGGGAGGGAGGTGGGGGGGGGGGTGAGAGAGAAGATCTTCTCTCTCACCTAGAAGGGGAGAGCTGTACAACGTTAAGTTATTTGCGAAGCTGTTCCTAAAGAAGCATCGTCTCAAACAGGATTTCTGTCATGTCATTGGTGCTGGTCAGTAGACAGTCATTGATCTGTAAAGGTCGGCTAATCGGTCCACAGGGCCTTAAGCAGCTTGCATAAAATCAAGATGTTTAGTCATCTGCAGTAAAGATTCAACGGCACCGATGTCAAATGAGGTCCATCTATTTGGGTCATGTGTCACTCCCTTCCCTTCTCCCTCGGTTCCCCCCTCTCCCTCTCTTCCCCCCTTCCCCCTCCCCTCCCCCATCTGTGCGTGTGTGTGTGTGTGTGTGTGTGTGTGTGTGTGTGTGTGTGTGTGTGTGTGTGTGTGTGTGTGTGTGTGTGTGTGTGCGCGCGCGCGCATGCGTGCGCGTGTGCCTGTATCTCTTGCATGCGTGTGGAAGAGTCCGCAGCCTCCTTAAAAGCTGGCCCATGTAAGAAAGAAAGGCACACCAAACCATCTGCGCACATGAGGATATGCACGAATAATTTTGTCCATTTACCGGGTCAGTTGGATAACGCTGCTGCAGTGGCCAAGTGGGCCATCAGCTTGCTGCTCTTAGATGTGGTAGTGCCATCTTGCTGGCACAACAACAGCCGCCCTTGGTTTCCCCGAGATTTACATTAATATGAAAAGTGAAGCAATATTTTAACCGCAAACCATGTTAGTCCTACATGCTAGTACGCCGAAGCCAGGGGCCACGGACACAAATGATGCTGGCATATACTAAGGACGGCTGAGGGAGTGGGGGAGGACTGCAGGCTTTACTTTTGGGATTATGGGGTTTATGCGTTCCTTATTATTTACGCGTGGTTTATGCTGTTGGTTTGCTATAGTGTCTTAAAGGGCTGCTGACGCAAGCAATCAAGCTCCGCGTGCTGACGCAACCCGCGGAGTGTCATAAGAGAGTGCTCGTGAAGTCATTGTCTGTTCCTCATTAGTGAATCTGGTGAGGGTGGTGCATGGCAATGTGCTGCGACCAGCTACCGGTTTTTGTGAAGGAGGTCCTGGACACTGGCGACCCCACCAGCCGCTTTTTCAACTTGGCGACAGAAATCGGCTAGCACCTCTAGCTGTTGGGTGAGGCTGGGGCAAGTCATGGTGCCGGTAAGAACAGGGCACAGCAGCACATATGAGGGCCCTTTGCCAAGCCTTATGAAAGGAGGGGGATGCAGGCGTGTTCAAGTATTTTGCTTCCGGGACAGGTTGGGTTTAGACAGCAGTTGGTCTGTCAATGAGGGACGTTGCAGAGAGCACGCTGGTAAGCTGCCATTCCAATAAGTTGCGTTCACCAGAGGTTCCGTGGCTTTATCCTCTGTCAGGGTGTGACAGCTGCACGATTGTAGTTGTGCAGACTTGTATTATCGTGATTCTTAGAAATTTTATGATCTGAGGGAGTGTCACCTTCACACTGGTGAGATTTACAACAGCATCTTCATCGGTATGTTGGAAAGTTAAGATATACAAAGTTGAGTTATTCACAAAGCATTGTCTCAGACAGTTTTCCCATCGTCTTTGTAATTCTAGCCAGCACACAGTTCTTGATCGATAAAGGTATTTTAATTGGTCCACTGCAGTGTAATGGGTCCAGCTGGGTCTTTGGCAGCTTGCATGAATTCATGATCCTCGATCATCTGCGCAGATGATCTGCATGCCGTAAACAACCAGCAGCAGCAATGTCTTCTTTTTTTCTTTTTTTTTTTTTTTTTTGGGTGCATTAATGGGGTGTAATTATTTGGGTCATCTGCACATACCCCCCCCCCCCCCGCTTTCTCCATCTCTTCTGCTCCTTTCTCCTTCTCCGTCTTTCCCTATCCCTTCCCCCCTCCCTTCTCTCTCTCTCTCTCTCTGTGTGTGCGCTTGTGCGAGCTCGTGTGTGTGTGCGTGTGTGTGTGTGTGTGCGTGTGTGTGTGTGTGTGTGTGTGTGTGTGTGTGTGTGTGTGTGTGTGTGTGTGTGTGCGAGCGCGCGCGCGCGCACGCGTGTTCGCGTGTGAGTGCGTGCGCGTGTGCCTCTCACATGCAGGCGTAACTCAGCAGCTTCCATGAAAGTGAGCCCATGGGAGAATAAAGGGCAAACAAAATCATCTGCGCACAGGAGGATGTGCATGGATAATTCTCTACTGGGTTAATATATATACCGGGTCGGTTGAAAACACTGCTGCAGTGGCCAAGTGGGCCATCAGCTTGCTGCTCTCAGTTGTGACTAGTTCGGTCTTTCTGGCACAACAGCCTTGGCCTCCAAAGCTTTCACATTTAGATGAAAATTGAGGCTTATTTTAAACCGTGAACCATGTATCCTACATGTTAGTACAGGGGCCTTGGAATTACATGTTGATAACAAGTACTAAACGATAGTTGTCAAAAACAGTAGGTGTGGGGGGGGGGGAGACGAACAAGGGGCGGTGTAGGGGGCAATGTGGCACGACAACTTGCACATGAAAGCGATAAAGATAGGGAAATATCGGCGAAAGATTTTGCGGTAACACACTTGCGCGGGAGGGAGGTGGGGGGGGAGGGTGAGAGAGGAGATCTTCTCTCTCAGCTAGAAGGGGGGAGGGGGCAGGCGAGGGAGGAGTGGGGAAGGATTTGAAACCTTGCTTTTGCGAACTTTGGGGGTTATTCGGAAGCATCGCTTATCCTATATTAAAAAATTTCTTGAGGAAATCGCCGCAATGCACTCAGGACAGGACATATGCCGTTGGTTAGTTGTAAAGTCTCAAAGGGCTGCTGAAACAAGCAATCAAAGCACATGAACATGTGGACGGATGTTTGTTTATGGTTC
>KV908643.1:106163-123663 GCA_002005505.1 Botryococcus braunii
TTCCAGAGCAACACAATGCAATCCCGAGAAATCAAATGAAAACTTACTTTGTAAACTAATATGCCTTTGACCGAAGGGCAAAGGTTTCAATTGTATCGCGGCCTGTAATTACAGGCTGTTATCCATGGATGCGGGATAACATTGGACCGTTCGAAACATATCGTAACGCAATCATCGTTACCAATCTGACTGGCATCAAAAGTTGATTCAAACCCATCACCCCGAAAGTTACCCCAGAAACATCCGAGATTAGGCCAACGGAACATATAGTTGTTCCCCCGTTCACCCGAGTATCCCCCGTTCACAGCGTTTCTGTGACATGTGTGGCATAGCGGTGGGGGATGAGCATCATTCTGTGTTTCATTGTGCCGCACTTGCTCAAGTTCGTGACCGCTACCCACATTTGTTCTCGTCCTCCTCGTGGTCACTACGCAACTTCATTTGGCAAGAGGATCACATTGCGGTTGTTAAGTTTATATTTGATGCATTGCAGGCCCGTCAAGCGTTTCAGCAGCGGTGACTTTGCAATGCTCCATTATGCAGTTATCAGTATTGTCATCCGCGGTAAAGCATGGTATTATTCCAACTAGATTCTCTCTGAACGGTGGTTTATCCGTCTTCATCTCATCATGCCCTCTGGGAAAGATTGATGTAATTCTTCTATAGGTAAGTCATGGACTCCAAGATGAAACTAAAAAATTTGCCTAATACCCCTAACACTAACTGGAAGAGACAACAGTACTGGTATTTCACGTTGAATCAGCCTTGTTCAGGCAAACCATCTAAGATAAGTGCAAAATTTGGGGTCCTTAGGTGCTAGTATTAGATTAATCTAGGATATATGTGCAATCTCTCATCCGAGAGCCACTGGGCACTAGTGAGTATTGCCCTGAAAGTATCCATGTCCACCTCATGAGCGCTACGACTGTCCACCAGTGTAGGAGTATAGCAAACCGGAAGGGGTTTTGGATTCAGACGAAGTCTCGTGTCCACGGAAAAGATGTTACATGAATGATTCGCATGCCCACCCTTAAACTCAGGGTGAGTCGAATTATAGTGGTGCATCATTGGGGGTTCCATTGGCATTGGGGGATGCCGCTTACCTCGGTCACCTCTTGGCTCCCATTGGCTGGCTGTATTTCTCATGCAACAGACGGTAATGTCGAGCAATTGCTTGCAAGCAGTACTAACCCTCGCACGTTCATTACGCTACTTCACCCGCTTCCAAATCAGGGGTTCAACGGGAGTTACATACGCTGAAACGCTTCAGCGTATGTAGGCCGGCTTCCGATCGAGGCATGGACACCTTTGCAATCACGCCCTCTTTGGGTGATCTCTGCATCTCTCCTGTGCAAGTACATCTGCGACTCTTATACCATTAGACTGGCATCTTGAAACCAGTGAGGGATACTTCTTTGTTGGTAAATACCTCATCGATTTATGTTGCAGTACTGCCACATTCTTCACGTTCTTGCGTTCCACTGCACGGCCGGGTCTCCATTACCAAAAAAGCTTGACCTTCAAACTCGCTTTGATGACCCGTATGGACGTCAACAGAGGGCTATATCTTCGTTGGGGGTCATTTTAGTCTGTAATGCTCGAATCGCAGGCGCATGGACGTCATCCTCAATACAGCCAGGGCGCTTATGTGGTCAAGATGGGTGCAAATTCGTGAAGCTGGCCAACAAGGCCCATCTCGTCTTCTGCACAGGTTGCATCTCTGGGGATTTTAATACCCCTCCCACCTTCAGGGCTACTTCGAAGCACTGAAGTAGTGAAGCCACGTGAAGTAGCTCGTGCACATGCGCACGCTTTCGCTACATGACCGGATCAGCACATAGTCTCCCTGTGATGACATTATATTAATGTCACATTTAATAATGCGTACCCTGAGTGGAGGAATCAGATGACTCGAAATTTAATTCATCGCTTCCAGTCACGGGAGTTTACCTAGGGCTAGGGCTTGCTTATGCTCCAGCTTAAGGGCTGCATCGTCGGAAGGTCCATTGGCATAGGATACGCCCATACTCGCTCATCACTCGGAACAAAATGCTCCGATTGGCTGGCTGCATTTCTCATGCAAACGACCGTGATGTCGATCAAGCAGTACGAACCCTCTCACGTTTGTTATTTTGCTTCACACGCTTCCAACTTGGGGGTTCAACGGGAGTTTCAGCAGCACGGCTCCTCAAGATCCCTGCGGCTGCTACAGAGTTGACGCACCATAACATGTGAGAACCCTCAATTGTTATCAAGTTGCGAGATGGCCCAAACTCCGACAGCTTTAAAAGGGCCCAATTCACATATACACTTGTATAAATCCATCAGACCAAAACGCAACATCCTCTAGAGAGATCTACACGACCTGCCAGGGAAGCTTACGTATACGGACGGTTATGTAATTACGTAACCGTCCCTGGATAAGACATAATTACGTAACCTTCCCTGGATAAGACATAATTATAACCTTCCCTGGATAAGACATTTTCAGGTAGACATCATCATGTGATAATGGCAGAATCTTGGACCGTGCGATTTTAAGGCTTTAGAATCGCACCATCCTAGGATTGATCGGTTCTGAAATTTCATTTGATCGGTATAAACTCTGTGGGGAGGATCCTTTGCAGCTAACGTCCCAAACTTGGGGGTGGAGCGACTGTTCCACCCCACGTTTGATACTCTTTTAAACCCACACATGCTTATGTCAATTCGCCCTGCATGAACGCCCTTCGCCCTGCATGAACGATGAATTCGCCCTGACAGCATTAACCACGTGTGTGAATGTTATAACAATTAAGTAATGCCAGTAACTCTGTCACCCTTACATTGAAGGCTGATAACCAACCATACACCAAGCAACTTCGGGCAATTACTTGAGTCTCAGCTCTCCCGAGTATTATTTACAGACATTACATGTACAATAAGCAGCTCTTGTTTCGAATTTATCTTGGCTCCTCACGCAATTCGCTGGAAGCACCCCTTCTGCAACCGAAGGGGCACGGCATCCGAGGGCTGAAGGAGCAGTGAAGCACACAATCCATCCAGCACCCTGAGGGATCTTACGACCAAAAGACTGGCACTGAACTTGTATTAATCAACCAAAGTTTGCATGAAAGCAAAGTGACCCGGTTCTTCATCAATAGGTTCCAGCTGATGAGCTGTTTGATGAAACAAACCTTGCATGAGTATGCCATGCATAGCCCAACCTGCATGCAGGTATGGCACCATGATAGTTGAGGGAGGCAGCGCAGCCAGCACGACACTTGGCCAGCAGTGCATCAATTATAACCATATCGTAAGATCCGCAAATGCTGAAAAGCGCCTGCCTGCCCTCGCAAGGTCTGGAAAGGGCGCTGATGCCACGCGTCGGCACGCCGGTTGGACACACGATGGAAAGGGCCCTGATGCCAAGCGTCTGCAGGCCTCAAGCATGCCTCAATTGATTTGCAAGGACTGCATCCAGAACTACAACCATATGGACTCAATGCATTATGGCCACAGCTGATGAGCACCCACACGGGAGCAGCCTTGCAAGCCCCCCCCCCCCTCCCCTAACAGACAATTCTATCGTCTTCCCTTCTGCCATAATGGCTGACTCTGGATGTAATATATTTCCTTCCTTCCTTCCTCTGCAGGTAAACAACTCATTCAAGGCTCCAGCCCTTTCGATGCAAAGGGACAGACGGATGGACATATGATAGTAGCTCCCAACACCGCAGGTGCTGAGCCGCAGACTACCTTATGATTGCACCTCCAGCATGCCAAGCTTGCTATCCCAGTTGTTGCAACCTTGCCCTTGAGGTTGTCCCGCACACCGCCTCATGGTTGTGCCAATTGCAAGCTTGCTCGTCCACCAGAGGCGCACCTAATGTACATTTTGGGCATGCCGATATCGATATAATATCACATAACTGATTAGCATGCATATTCCCAGCTCTTACATGCGCAAAGCTGCCTCTGCCTCTATGACATACTGCCACGCATGACATTTCTGGGACCCCAGTTAGAGATCCATCAACACGTACAGCCACCTAGAACTCCCAAAGGATCCTTCCGAGCGCTCCGGAGCACCCCCGGTGAATGTTATCATGTCCTACCACAGTGGGGACCCATTGCGGACAGGGCTAGGCCTCCTTCCCTTTAGGACAAACACCCCTGGCCCTCGGACATCTAATTTTCAAAAGCATGGAAATACGCTAGGCTTGCGAGCCCCAGCCAGCATCAGCGTACGAAGATGCTCTCGAGGGGTAGAACTTCCGCTGTGGACACTCCAAAACATCTCATCTGATCTCCAACGATTTTGTGCTGTGCGCATCGCTCGCAGGCCTCGGGAAATGCCTGGATATCCAGGCATTTGCTGAGGCCTGCGAACGCACATTCTCTGCGTTGCCTGCTTTCTCGAGGCTTCCATGTAGGGTACATACAAGGGGAATCCGCTGTGGCTCGAGGGGAATTTCTTATGCCGGCCACATCAAAGGAGATCCCCTTTTGTGGCTCGAGGCTCGCGGAATATCCAACGCATCTCCTCTGGTGTGCAGGAAAATGCTGATAAAGGTCGACCCCCCCCCCCCGGGGGGGGTAAAGGGGAAGCCCCCTCCAATCTAGTCATTGAGCTAGGTGTGTCTGAAACAAATGGGAATCCACTGGGCTTGCCAACTCACAGCTGCAGTCACTCTTCCGCTCTCAAAGCTACATCTGCAAAATGTTTGTTGACGCAGGGCCTTCATGATGTGGACCATGGGCTTGATCAAAGCCTTTTGCAATGATTGATCGTGCAATACTCATTGCATGCCACACCGTCCTCCACCAATGCGGAGCTTCGTCTCGTAACAATGCTTCAATATTGCATTACTTTCATCACGTGCGATACTTAATCGTATGCAACAGGGCTCCGCCAAAGCAGGCCATATCAAAGACCTGATGGCGACGGTCTCCAAAGCCAATTAAGCACTGCCTTTTCCCCTCGCAGTTCTGGGTTTTTCAGATACAACCCTTGCTTACTGCGCAGTGTTTCTTCAAGGCAGAGGACTGTGGCCAGCCCAAGCACAGGCGAAGCTCATGATGGCCTGATCAGGCACATGGAAAGCCAGCTGTGGCCTATCCAGGCAACCCTGGAAAGCTAACGATGGACTGTTCAGGCCATCTGGAAGCCTGATTACGGCGTGATCAGGTGTAGTTGAAGTTGACATCTGCAGCATGCTGCCTCATTAAAGCTTGTGCAGCCTGCGGGTCTCTTGCCAAGCTGGCAAACTCTGCTGCCAGGGCGCTGTTGCCCCTGCATCCCAGGCCCCCACCCCACATTGTTGCTTGGACCCCCATTTTGAGTTGGAATCAACTGTCATGAAGTACCCATGGGGACTGGAAGTGAAAGGGGGGGGGGGGTGCAAGCAGCTCAGTGGGGGTGCCAGCAACTCACCGGGGTTGCGTACCAAGTAAAGAAGGCGGTTGCCAAACGAAAGAAAGGGTGCAAGCAACTTCAAGAAGAGGCACAAGCAAATCAAACGGGGCTTGCATCTCAGAAGGGTTGCACGGGAAGGCGTTATTTGGCATTTAACGCATGCTGGGGGTAATGCTAGCACGTGACATCTTCTTCTCATTAGAGATTCTTTCCAAGAAGAAATTGATGTGTGGGGTCAAAGGCCTTTGAGTCGGGGGCACCTGGCCATGATTTTCGGTATCCATCATGTCGGGTGTGTGCACGCGAGGGGTCTGCTCCTCTGCAATATCCTCCACACGTTTTGCTGTACTTTTTTAAAGGCACAACCTTCCCTGTGAGCATCTCAGTGGGTGTGTGGAGGACATTGCGGAGCAGCAGACCCCTCGCGTGCACACACCCAACACGAAGGATACCGAAAACCATGGCCAGGTACCCCGATTCAAAGGCCTGTAACTGTGGGCCAACACTTACATTTTTTCTTGGAACAAATCCCGAATGGGTATAAGATGTCACGTGCTGCCATTCCCCCCAGCACGCGTTAATACCATATACCGCCTTCCCATGCAATCCTTCTGAGTCCCTTCTTAAAGTTGCTTGCGCCCCGTCTTCATTTTGGCAAACTGCCTGCTTGACTTGGTACGCAACCCCCCGTGAGATGCTGGCACCCCCACTCAGCTTCTTGCCCCGCCCCTTCCCCTCTCACTTCTACTCCCCAAGGCTACTTGATGACAGTTCATTGCACAGCAATGAAGCAGAATAAGACAGAGCAACACCCGGGCAGGTTAAGTTGTTAATGTCCAAACAACAGACATACATCGCACTCACACAGGGGGACGAAAAGCCAACCCGAATGTGACAAGCTGGGAGCGCTTCTGGTAGTCCTGCAAGGCCCTGATGAACTGGAAGTAGGCCGTCAGCTGGGAGCCATACTCCTCCAGGGCGGGGATGTCCGTCTGGAAGTTGATGCTGTCATTGTAATCCAGCACCAGTGCAGGCACCCCATGGATGCGCTGGTGCAGCAGCTGGTTGCATTTGGAATCCAGGATCTTCACCTGTGCCCCTCCCCAGGACCAACCCCCGCTAAGGATAGCTAAATCCCGCAATCCGCCTCTCCGCCAGCCCGCGCTCCGAGTAACCCAAGACATAAACCAATGTCACACGCCCAAACCATTGCCACAGAGCACAGGCATGCTTCTGTGTGCATGTCTATACGCCGTCGGCCAGAAACATACCCCACATTCCCCGATGGAGATGCGCGTCCGGTCACACAGACAGGCCCGCATGCACACACACGTCCGGGCGCACACATGCACACATGTAAAAAACTTGGCACTTCGCAATAGGAATCTCCCTCGGCCATTCTTCCCCAAAGGATGGCACTAGAGTACCTGATTACAGCAGTTGATACCCTCCTTATGCACTCCTTGGGGGTGGGGGGGTGTATACAAGAGGTAGGCGAGAGCACATGCCTTGTTTTCGATGATGGAAGGCACTTGGGGATACGCAGGATCCACAACGTCTGATAAGACGATATGCGATCCCAGCGGCGCATCTTGCCCCATCAGCAGATTGCCCTTGTGCCCTGGTAGCAAGCTCTGCGTCCACCCCGCCAATACCCTCAGCACAACAACATCATCTGAGTTGTGACAGAATGATTAAAAAAAAAAAAAAAAAAAAAAAAAAAAAAAAAAAAAAAAACACGCCCCCCCCCCCAAACAAAAAACAAAAGGGGGGGAACTTCAATTTTTGAAAAAGGGCTTCCCTTTATGAACTGAGCAAATCTCCATCAACACACACCACTTGGAAAGTTCACATGAAGCAATTTGCATGAAGGGATGGTCAATATCCTGCATGCATAACGCCTGCCAAAAGAGTGCGTTTGCCATTTTATTCCCCTGCTTGTTCCGTATTGTTATTTCACCCCATCCTCTCCATCCACTCGCACTTAGACGATGCCCTTCCACTCCTCATCCAATATGCTTTTGCAATCCCTAATTCCTACTCTTGGCTACTCCTCCTCCTCCTCCTCCTCCTTTCCCCATTGCCCTTTCTCTTTCTTCTCTTCATCTAGGCTGTCCTGCTATCACCTGTAGCTCACCTCACCCCTCCCCTTGCCTCCACACCCAAGGGATCTGTTCCCACCTTCCTTTGTCCAATAATGTAGTGCTAGGTCAAGAAGAGAGAGAGGAACGAGGCAAAATCATTACAGCTCTGGAAAGTCCAATAAGGTTACATTCATTGATATTTTGCTTTCCCGTCAGCACCGACCTTGCGCAAAATGAAATGGTTACAAATGACCACCTCTTAGCATGCACTGCCAGGCGTAACAGGCCTAGCAGGTGTTTCATGGGCACACACAGGGAATGAAGTAAGCAGAATCTGCCTGGGTAGCATACGGATGTGTGTGGAAGCATACACATCACTGTGTGTATGTGCATGTCGTGCTGTCAGGGTGTGAACCCAGGTGCATGAGTATCCCTTTGTATGCATGACGTGGTCTGTGAGTGCATGTATGTGTGGGTACCCATGCCAGACCCCTGCGCGCCACCGCACGTGCTAGTGTGTGTGTGTGTGTGTGTGTGTGTGTGTGTGTGTGTGTGTGTGTATGTGTGTGTGTGTGTGTGTGTATGTGTGTGTGTGTATGTGTGTGTGTGTGTGTGTGTGTGTGTGTGTGTGTGTGTGTGTGCGTGTGTGTGCGCACACGCACGCGTGTGCTTGCAGACGGGTGTAAGGAAGACGAACATGAAAGGGTAAGGAGGGGGCCCCGGACCGAGAAGGGGCGGTCCGCGTAAAGGCGGGAGCTGTTGAGCCACTCCTCATGCTTGCGGTGAATGTCCTCCAGGTAGGAGATGCTGACTTGAGCCTCCTCGCCCCGACCACGCTTTTTCATGCGCTCCATGCATGTTGTGGGTTCCGCCTTCAAGTAGATGAAGCCATCCGGCACCAGAGAGGGCATCCACGACAGCACGGGATTAAACCTGAATTTTCCTAACTACTTCAGATCACGATTCAAAACTAGAAGCTTAGGGAGGCAACCACACGCAAAGGCTACAACACCGAGCCTAGCCCCCGGTCCCGCACAAATAAGACCCAGAGAATGTGCATGACTGTGTCTCTGCTAGCAGTGTTGTTTGTGTTGGCAAAAGGCGGGGAGGAGTTATGCGTGCATGCATGTGCCCCGGTGCATGGAAGGAGTGCGTCTACCAGGCAGGAGGGGAAGAGAGTGAGAGAGGGGGAGGGAGGGAGAGGGAGGGGGGTTTGTGGAGGAGAGAAGGGGGGGAGGGGGTGAGCCACAACCATCCCTTCTATGAAATGCGAAGAGAGAAAAGAATAATGCGTGCCTTGACACGTGACAGTGATAAACGTCCAATCCCCTTGTGATGTACTTTTACTTGTGAATGGGGCCATAGCAATATGGACTGAGACACACTTCCTGTAGGAGCAATGACTTTCCTCCTCGCCAGACAGTCACGTTGGGCCTGAATACATGCGAAGGCACAGATACATGTTTTCACACACTCTTGGACTCCCTACCTCGCTCCCTCCCTCTCCCCCCCCCCGGCCATTTCTCCTCCCCAAGACCCCTCCTCTAAGGTGTACTACCCATAGAAAAAGTGGTAAGTGTGCATGACCCAGCACACGCAGAGAAAATAGTAAGTAAACACCACCACAAATACTCCCCGCGCCCCCATACATACATGAAGCTGTATTACAAGAAAATGAAAGAAAAGTCTTTTTCTCAGAAATTGCCTATGGAAGGGCAGTGAGCGAACGGAGGTACAGCGCCAGAACTGTGAAAGCCTCACCAAGAATCGTAGATTTTGAGTTCCATATCGGACAGCCATTGGGCCTCATGGACGGCCCTCACGAAAACCATGCGGTCGCTGAAAATAGAGCGCTCCAGGATCCTCAGAGGTTTCTCAGCTCTTCTGGAAGCCTCCTCCTGCCCATCTTTCCCCTTCCTCTCAGTATGCTTAACAGGTACTACAGCGCTATCCAGCACCAATCTGCTGTGATTCTCGCTCGACTTAGCCATCAGCACATACACTGCTTGCGGACTGCCGTGCTACCCCCTGCCTCTGCCCATAAAAAACACATACTTCCCCCCTCTCCCCCGTCTGCCCTTCCCCCAGCACTCTTATTCACACCACTCACACACCACATACATATGCGGACGAGCAGGAGCTCGCGCGCGCGCGCACACACACACACACACACACACACACACACACACACACACACCACACACACACACACACACACACACACACACACCACACACACCACACGCACCCACGCACACGCGCGCGCGTACACGTGCATGCATGCACACCCAAGAGCGCAAAGCATAGATCAAACACTGCAACGTGCACAGGAAACATGAACATCGGTAACCCATTCAGATCAGCCACTGCGAAAATCCTGGTTTTAGAGCATCAGCAAGTAAAGAATCTGACAGATGTCAAGGAAAAGCTTCAGGTTAAAAGCTCTAGGCAAGAACAGTGGACGCCACCAGCAGGGCAATGTAGGGAATGTCAAATGTCCTTGCAATATTACTTTGAAGGACATTTGGTGCTGTACAAACCTTGGTCTGGCATATGTCCATACATGCAACTCTCACAGCATCTCAATGCATTACTCCGCCCATGCATAGGGCAAATTGACTAGCAGATAGAGCTTCATGCAAAAAAGATCATCAACCCATCAAGCTGCTCATATGTCGAGACACACATGCATGCACGTGTGAGTCGCAACACAAGGGGCACACCTGCTCTATGCGGGTGAGGAAGACGTAATTCTGAAAGGTGTAAGCATATCGGGGCGGGTCTCTGTAGAAGGCGTCCAGCAGATTCACCTCTGTTCCTCCCAGCTTCTGCCATTTCTCTACTGGCTCAGGGAAAACCTGCACTCCAAATCCAACATTGGAAATCTAGCCTACAGGGTGCACGACCTACATTGTGGTGTGATTAGTACTGATACCATAAATTGATGCCCCCAAGAAAAGGCGCGATCGATCGATCGCGCTCTGTGTCTCTGTCTGTCTCTCTCTCTCTCTCTCTCTCTCTCTCTCTCTCTCTCTCTCTCTCTCTCTCTCTCTCTCTCTCTCTCTCTCTCCTCTCTCTCTCTCTCTCTCTCTCTCTCTCTCTCTCTCTCTCTCTCTCCCCCCCCCCCCCCCCTCCCCTCTCCCCCACCCTCTCTCCCTCTCCATCCCTCCCCCTCCCTCCTCTTCCTCCCCCACCTTCCCTTCCCTCTCCCTCTCCCCCCCCCCCCCCCCCCCCCCCCCCCCCCCCCCCCCCCCCCCCCCCCCCCCCCTCTCTCTCTCTCTCTCTCTCTCTCTCTCTCCTCTCTCCTCTCTCTCTCTCTCTCCTCTCTCTCTCTCTCTCTCTCTCCTCTCTCTCTCCTCCTCCTCTCTCTCTCTCTCTCTCTCTCTCTCTCCTCTCTCTCTCTCTCTCTCTCTCCTCTCTCTCTCCTCTCTCTCTCTCTCTCTCTCTCCTCTCTCTCTCTCCTCTCTCTCTCTCTCTCTCTCTCTCTCTCTCTCTCTCTCTCTCCTCTCTCTCTCTCTCTCTCTCTCTCTCTCCCCCATCCACAGATGTATGTGAGCGCTCATGAGCTTGCTCATTTAAAAGGTACTGGGCAGTTACCAACAACCCCACATATAATTGACCATTGTGGAGGGGCAAACCTCCCCAAATGCACGTTCCATTCCAAAAACTAAAATCCCCGTCAACTATAACTACAACAACCTCCCCGTCAATTACAACTATATTCAGCATCTCCATCAAGTACACCTACAACTATGTCCTCAACTGCTACCAGTGCAGCACATTCCAGACGACTACAAGTACAGCCACTTAACTACGTTTGAAAGAACATCCCGGCCCCTGCTACACTTACCCTTTCGTCACCAAACCCCACAACAACATCTTAATTCGCTACAACCTCTCCGTCAACTCCACCCGACTCCAGCATCAAGAAACCTCCTTCCCACAAACTCTGTCTAGTCTTTTTCCGAGAGTGCATACATGCTCATCCTACAGAGCACAACTGCCAGGGGGTATCAGGCCTAGCACCCAACACTTGCTGCCTGCCCTCAGATAACTCAGGGAGGGCAGAGCCATAGAATGATCAGCATCCACATATAGATACATCCACCACCGCAGATGCCTTTGCTTATCAGATGAAATTCTTAACCCATGAGCCCTTCTCAACTCCCTCACATATGCTTCAGACCATTCCCTGACACAGAGTCCATGAGGTCTTGCACAAACAGGCACCTCAGGTCTT
This sequence comes from Botryococcus braunii, assembly GCA_002005505.1. Classification (NCBI taxonomy): domain Eukaryota; kingdom Viridiplantae; phylum Chlorophyta; class Trebouxiophyceae; genus Botryococcus; species Botryococcus braunii. The sequence continues at coordinate 117,886 of KV908643.1, forward strand.
GTAAAACAAGCCCATACAGATGCATGCATGAAGGGAGTTCTTACTGACATTGGAAACGCATGGTCCTAGCCATCTGCCAATGCATGCATTACAAAAACCTGTTGCAGCTGCTAGCCAAGAGCTAAGAAAGGCCGGAAAGGGACAGAGATATCATGAACATGAGGGGGAAAACATGTGTGGTGTGTGTGTGTGTGTGTGTGTGTGTGTGTGTGTGTGTCCCAACACACACACACACACACACACACACACACACACACACACACACACACACACACACACACACACACACACAGACACACACACACACACACACACACACACACACACACACACACACAGAGAGAGAGAGAGGGGGGGGGGGGGGCAGAGCGCGAGGGGGCCTTCTGTCCCTTCGCCAACAGTGCCGGACTTAGATGACAATAAGACCCCTGGGTTGTATTTCCTCTTCTCCCGCATCTCCCCAACCCCTCACTAGGCCGGGCAACAAAGTAAGGGGATGCACCTCCACAACCTCCTGCAGTTGCATGGTCTTTAACATGTCGAGAAAGGTGCTCTTCCCTGCGCTGATGTTGCCCTCCACACACAACGTCAGGCTTTGTTGTTGTCGCAGCTGCTTGACATCCTGATTGAGCTCCTCATCCGGCTTCAATGTCTCCAAGTGCTCCGCTATACGTGTTGCATACATTTTGTTGCGAATGCCCACGTGCTCCTGTCAGGTTTGGCACCCATATCTTTGAGCGGCAGTTGAGGAGTGGTGCATGGAAGGCTTTGTGGATATTAAAGTAGATTACCGTTCATGCTAGATCGTGAAAGAAAATATTCTGTATACTGCCAGGGATAGTAAAGTTGGCACGCCTTTCCAATGTGCAAACTGCTAGTGTGGGGCACAAACGTGTACAAAGTTGTGGTGACTGGGCATTAAACTAAAAAGGTATATTATTTCTCTGCTCTTGCTCTTTCTGACACATGTGAACTTCAGTCTAGCAAGCCAGAGGACTCCAGAATGCCCCATATGGAGCCTTGACTAATTTGCAGTGATGTTCGTCTGCAATACCCTTTGGAGATTTCTGCACATCCAACATCTTACATCAGAGAAGCCTGCGTGACAGGCATCAGACCCCGTCTTTGAGCTCAACCTTGCCGGCAGAAGTCCCTGACAATCAACACACCTGAAGGTATCCAACCATCCGCGCACGGCTTCCTTGGTTCTCCACATAAAATGCTTTTGTCAGGTCCTGAACCGTAGTGATGCCCTTGCTGAACAGCAGAGCTTCGTACTTCAAGCCAATCCCGGGAATCGCCCGCAAGGTACTTTCCTCGTCTCGCACCCGTTCCCGTGGCGAAGACTTTTCCTCTCCACGTGAAGTGGAAGACGAGGCCATGGCGTGGGGCGCTGACGATATTCTTCTAGAAGGGCATACACGATGTGTAAACAACCCACCGACTCCTAAACTTGGTGCTGTCCTTATATTCAAGTGACAATTAACAGCACTTTTGTGGAGTTCCATCGTGCAGCCCAGAATGGAAAACATTTCCCTGCGCAGTGAACTAGCTTTCCGCATGATATGCTGCCGGTACGATAGCTGCAGGCAAGATATTCCGCAGGATTTTCCACGGAATTAGCTCAGCCAGAGACAAATTTATCATCATGTCTTTCCACAACAGTGAAAATTATAGTAAGATCAAGTCTAGTCTGGGGCTGTGGCTGCGATCTCGGTGCCGACGGACGCTGGCACTGGTTCGGAACGCTAAAAGGCCCCACGTGCCCCATGTGCTCCTGGGATGGCACGAGATGTATCTCTGCTTGCGGAACTGCTGCGGCAAAGCAATCTATTTTGGCGATAAATAAGTAAACGGTCTCGGCCTCATTTCTGCCTTGGTTCAATTATTCATGGCCAAGGGTCAAATTCATTTACGTTGGTAAATTGGAGATCTACGACAAACTGTTTTTCTTAGACTCGCATGTGTCGACTCGCTGGAGGGGGCGACAAGATTTACACATGCTATGGTTAAAGCGCTCGTTTGTATCAATGACTTGTGCATGTAATCGAGTCTTTCTAGCTAGAGAGATTCAGCCGGATGTTAAGGGCCTTATGTCTATAGTACGCAGTAAACGATGCGTCTCAATCTTCATGCAATCTCGTTTATGGACGAAGGCTCTTCACCATGGAGGGACACAAATGATAACCTTTGCCCCGAAGAGTTTTCTCAGTATGAGGTCTGGTCAACCAACAAATCTGCGCATGCATGAGGTCCGGTGGCAAAGTGGAACCGTTGTTGCAGGTAGTGGTAACATTTCCACTGTGATAACGAACAAATGGCATCCCTCAAGCTCAAATATCACGTTTTAGGTTTTGTAAATTGTTTCACATATTCAGAGCTTTACGACTGCCCGGCGTAGGTCAGGCCTTAGCCACTTGCCGTTCTTGGCTGATGGGAAGGTTAAGATCCGTGGCCCCATAAGAAATTGAGAGATTGATCAGCCAGGGGCAACCTTTTGCTGTGCTATTTTCGGGGCTGCATTTGGAAGTTTGTAACACAGCAACGTCCCAGATTGTTCTTGTGAGCAGAATTGGTACCACAGAAAACCTGCATTTTCTGTGATAGCAGGCATGGAACGGGATATGGGAGCCATGTCAGTCCTTCCAGGAGGATTTCCGACCTCCGGAGAGAAGTCGACTGAATTGGAGCATGACAGACACAATGCCGCAATGAGGTTAGAAAGCACAGTGCACTCCAGTCCCACATCACATCCTGAAGTGGTACCTCGGGTCCCGTTCACCACAGACGCGAGAACTCCCCCCGGGAACAAATCACATGCGGCATCCCGAGCACAGCCTGGGTTCGATGGGGAGGATCTCCAAGGACTTGAAGAAAACGGTGGAAGGCTGGGCAATGAAGCCTCTCGTGGGGAGGGCACTGCATCCTCAAGTTCTGACATGAGCAGCACAACTTTGCAAAATAACACACAGGACAGCACTGAGCTGGCGGCAGAGGTGGTGGACGGAACAAGCTCCTCAGAGGGAACTGGAGCAGCTCCTGCTGTTGCTAAGGGAGGGGCCAAATCAGGCAAGGGGCCGCGTCAGCAGGGAGGGGGAAGGACGAAACGGAAAGATAAGTCTTCTGTGAACCCCTTTGCCCCAAAATTGAAACCCTTGTCGCCAGCAGAGGAGCTGCTGCCGCTCACAGAAGAGTTCAAGACCAGAATGCAGGTGAGGGTATGCCTGGTGTAGTGCAGTACAGTTGCTGTCCAGTACAGTAAAGGTTGGGGGCACCTCTGCAGGCGGGACAATGCTGCACATTGATGATTAATCCTAGATCGGATGCTTTTTTTAGCGTGTCCCACCAAGGGAGGTTTTGGGAAGATTGGGGGGGGGGGGGGTTCCAACTGTGTCCACTTCAGTGTAAAGCTAGCAGAAGGTGTCCAAAATGCCCAATCGGGAAGTGTTCTCTGTCAAAGTGCGATTGTGCCATCCTGTTGTGTGTGTGTGTGTGTGTGTGTGTGTGTGTGTGTGTGTGTGTGTGTGTGTGTGTGTGTGTGTGTGTGTGTGTGTGTGTGTGTGTGTGTGTGTGTTTGGGGGGGGGGGGGCTCCAACTCAGGCCCCTATGTAATAGCACGTCCTGTCACGGTTTTCTTTTGGAGAAGAATGAGGCCTTGTGGGGTGTCTGACGGAAATCAGGATCTCAATCGCGAGGAATGACGCAGGACGGGGTGCGTGAGTATTTTAGTAGGAAGCTTGGATGCTGTACAGCAGCAAAAACCAAATGCTCGTACTGCAGCCCATATGCCGCAGGTTTTGGCATTAGGGCCCACTGGAGGTGGATCATTCTGAACCACTCAGTCTCTGTATCTGGTAAGGTATGTGCCAGCTATCTGTCTGGGAGCGCTTGGCAACTCATGCAGCTACCAACAGCCGCCAATCGAGCTTGTCCTAAACGGCCGGGTCAGATGGCAATAGGGCCATGCAAGCAAAGCATAGCGCGCGCGCGCGCGCGCGTGTGTGTGTGGGGGGGGGGGGGGAGCCCGGAGGGGCATCGAGGTCGGCTGGGGTAAAGGGTGACCCAGGGCGACTCGAGTGCCTGGGGCAAGTGCGTCTGCATTATCTTGCAAGCAAAGCTCTCATACAGCCTGCTTCCTGGAGGGGCGCACGCGTCTGTGCGCTGCATAGAGGCCAACCTGGGATAACAGTGGGGTTGTGGAGTTGGGATTAGGAGTTGACGGCGTACAAGCAGGTGTTTGGGGACTGTCTGGTGCCGCGCAAGTTCTGGGACAATCCCGGGCTGGGGGAGTGGTGCGCGGGGATGCGGCTAAAGGCCCGCGAGCAGAGCCTCTCCCAAAAGCAGATTGCTGCCCTGGAGGCCCTTGACTTCCCCTGGAAAGCCGATGGGGTGGGGCCCCACTCTATATCATTTCGTAAAATCCCGTTACTTTCATCTCGTCTGTTTCATATTTATGTTTCATCAATCATCTCATCTGTTCTATGCGACCGAGAACATCCTGCCCATGGCTGTCTATGTGCCTCCTTTTTTGTTTACAGCGTCATTTTATGTCGCGAGTGCGGGGGTTGTGTGTGTGTGTGTGTGTGTGTGTGTGTGTGTGTGTGTGTGTGTGTGTGTGTGTGTGTTTTCGCGTGCGCACACGCGCGCACGCTCGTGCGTGTGTTTGCATAAGCGTGCATTGCGTGATAAGTGTCAGGTTTGATTGGGAGAAAGAACCCTGGTGAGAGATTAGGGTCGTTCTCTTGGTTTGTTTAGATGAGGACAAAGTTCTGATTTTGATCAGGGGTTTGTGACAGTGCAGAGGGCGATCCAGTGGAACTTCAACTTGCATGAGCTCAGAAGGTGGGCTGTTGAGCATGGCAGCATAGACGTGCCCTTCAAGTGGAAAGACCCCACGGGCGACTTTTCGAATGAATTTGCCAAGTGGTTCCACGCACAGCCCACTCTTTTTCTACAGCGCCGCCTGTCACTGGATCAGGTGAGCTTGCAAACCCTTTTTGCGGTCACAGGTCAGGGTGCTTTGTATTTGAATTGTGTATTGCGCATCCGACACGATCTTTCTGGTGCGTCGCCGGGTCTTTGAATGAGTAGTGCTTGTGCATCCTTGTGTGGTGGAAGGTCAAAGAAGTGGCCAAGCGACTCCATGGATAAGCTATGCTACTTCTGCTCGTTGCCCATCATTTCTTGGGTCAGCTTGCGCATCCTAGTTGTCATCAATGACCAAAGAGCTCATCATTTGGTCCTTAGCGCAGTGCCCGCTCATTTTCGTATAAGTCAACAAAAATGAGGGCGCGTTGGAAGCTAAGCAACACTCTCAGCACAACAGCCAACGCTCACTTTTGCTGCTTTATAAGAAAGTGCGTTGCGCTAAGTCGTTCATGAGTCACGCTTGTTGTGATCAAGGTCAAAAGTATGGCAGATGATTCCATGTGCAACCCACTCATCTTCAGAGCTGCCTATTGTAAGATCAGGGGTGCCTGAACATGCCTTTGCGGAGCTTATAATCAAAGGGTAAAGCAGTTTGATGCCTTGTCAAAGCTTGCTCATTATAAACAGCACTGCTTAACCTGCACATATACTCCACCTTAAGTAACAACCAATTATGTATGGCAGAAGTTGTTTTTCTAAAATCGAGTCACTGAGTCCACATTGTTGGGTTAACCAACACTTCTTCTTCTCAGGAACATGCTTCACACCATCAAGCAGCGAGCTCCGACCCTGTATTCATAGTGCCTGCTTCCATCTGTCATCAGTGGTTATAGAGTTTGCTGCATTCTG
>KV908643.1:126163-148663 GCA_002005505.1 Botryococcus braunii
AGGAAAAGAAGTTGGACGATGAAACTTTTTCTCGCCTTGACGCCATTGGGTTCTGCTGGACGGTGGATCAACAGAGCGCCAAGTGGCACCACATCCTCCATGAAGCCCGGCGGTACAGGGTAATCCATCATCTTATCTAACTGTCTGTATGTCATCTGTGTAGCACCACATGGAGCCGAGCGGTGCAGGGTACTTTTCTTTATGCTAGCTTGCTATGTGCATATCATCTGCATATCAAGGGGCCCCATGTCCTCCATAAAGCCCTGCGTTGCAGGGTGATTTCCATTATCTTAGCTCGCTAATCTCATTCCCAACTGTATATCACGTGGGACCATGTCCCCCATGAAGCCCAGAGGCTCAGGGCAATCTCCATCGTGCTAGCATATTATTTGTCTGTCATCCTGTACGTCAAGTGGCACCATATCCTCCATGATTCCCTAGGTACAGGGTAAATTCCACTTTGCTAGCTTGCTGTTTGTATATCTTCTGCGTACCATACCAAGTGGCACCACGTCCTCCATGAAGCCGGCGGTACAGGACAATCACCGTTGCGCTAGCTTGCTATTTGCATTTCATCTGTATATTAAGTGGCACCATATCTTCCATGATCCCGTGAGACCCATGAAGTGCAGAGTAACCTCCATTGTGCTCGCTTACTATTTTTAGTCATCTGTAATCAAGTGTTACCATATCCTCCATGGTCTCCAAGGTATAGGTTAATCTCCATCGTGCAAGCTTCCTACTTGTGTGTCGATGTCATGTCAAGTGGCACCACATCCTCCATGGATCCAAGCAGTACAGTGTAAACTCCATTAAGCTGGTTTGGTCTGACAACTTTGCTTACACAAATGGATAATGAAGAATCAGCCAGAGCAAGAATCAGTCCCCAACCCCAGAGATCCATGCTGATCTACTCCCCTCCCCCCCCCCCCCCCATTTTTTTTTGCCCCCCCATGTTTTCTTTGTTGCTACTCGCTTGGGAGCCTTTGTTAAGTGATTGCCTTGATTGGCTATCAAGCTGTTGGTCAAGAATGTACGGACCCAGGCAGCAAGCCTGTAACAACATTATTTTCCTGTGTTTTGAAGTTGTAAATTGCAGTTGTACATTGCTGTCACTCCCTCAAATGTAAGTTTTCCAAGGGGCAAGTGTTTGGAAGCAGGAAGTGCATGGGACGGGGTTTGTGCCGCCTGGGTACAACAATCCCCGCGAGCCGGGATGGATAGAGGCAGCCCGCTGGATCCAGAAGAACGCCAAGAACTTCAGGAAGGGAAAGCTGACCGACAAGAAGTATGCGATGATCCGCGACATTGTTGGTGCGCAACTCCCATGTGTAATTTGTTTTCCCTATCGACACGAGGTCCTCTCTGAGCCTGTCTTGTTTATTTTAGTCAATCTCATCCTCTGCATATCTTGTTCTCCTTGTTTGGATCCCCCCCCCCCAGGGGGGATGGGGGCTTCCTTGCTGGCACTGATCAGACAGACTTGATCATTTTACCCCTGAATGGGAATGGTCTGCTGCCAGCTTTCTTGGTCTAAGCATGCGGGCAGGCCGTTTGTCGACACTACACACATTCTGGGGTCTAGCTTCTGGCAAGGCACACCGCCTCGTTGACCCCACTCTTGCTACATCCACGAAGCTGCAACGTTTCCGCACTCTTCTGCACGTGTTTATCAAGGAGTGAACACTGCCAGGGACCTTTGATTGGACATACTCACCATGCTCATGAGGTTCCACGGATATTTTTAAATAATGAACATTCCACAGTCATGACGTTATCAACCTCCTCTTCCTGGCACATTTTCGCTTGAGATCCTCCGCTTATTGCGTTGGGAGAGAAGAACAAAGCAAGTAGCATTGTTCATAGAGGGTATGCAGGCTATGTGTTTGTGGGGGGGGGGTGGGGTGCAAAGAGTCAGGTAGAGAGGGAGAGAGGCAGAACAGACACACACACACACACACACACACACACACACACACACACACACACACACACACACACACACACACACACACACACACACACACACACACACACACACACACACCCACCACACACACACACACACACACACACACACACACACACACACACACCCCACACACACACACACACCCACCACCCGCACACGCACACCACACACACACACACACACACACACACACACACACACACACACACGCACACACACACACAGATAGAGGGGCAGGCACAGATAGAGGGGGGGGAGTTGGAAGACCATACAGGGTACATGGAGACACATTGGACGAGATGGGAAAGTCCCCATCTTGTTCTCATGGTCTAGCTTAAAGCGTCTTTGTCCTCTGAATTTGTGTGTGTGGTACAGGAATCAAGTTTGTGAAGGAGTATGGGCCCGGTCCAGCGGACCTTGTGCCTGGCAAAATAAGGGGAACAAAGCGTAAAGTGCCTACCTTTGCCGTCCCTAAATACGACCCTAGCACCCGGCGTGTCAATGCTGATGGTGTGTGGGATGGCTACTAACTTAAATGTTTGAGGATGAACGTTGATTCGTCAACAGCGTAACTCTTGCAACCACTTTAAAGAGGTATGGGTGTTGGATGTGCTCACAGCTCTGCCTTACATAGGCGCCGCTCCATTTTAAACGGCCTTGACAACTCTGTCAGAGTGCACAGAATTGAAATGTCAATTTGTTTGTGGTTGCCTGAGGACTTGCAAGCTGCTTTTGCTTGTTCACAGGGGCTAATGATATGGGCCTTCAGAACTGGTCATTAACACGCGTGAAAAAGATATTTTTGTTCAAATACAAATGAATTCAAGGGCCGCCTACTTTGGAAGAGCTGGTGATGCCATGGTAAAATAAGCTACGGGTTGGATTCTTGTGTGAGATTTCTAAGACACGGAGCGAGGGAAGACATAGGTGAGGCAGCAGGCAGGGAGGTTTTGGAGGAAGAGGCAATGGACAGGGGATGCAGAGAAAATAGAGGAAGGGTGGGCACGCTTATGTTTGGCTAGAGAATGGACGCAGCAGACTCCAATATAGTCATGACCATACGGCCTGAATAAGTGTTCTTTGAGATCATTGCAGAGTTTTAGTTTTACATGTGGGACTGTAATTGCTGTGTTTAGATACTCCAATAGTATTGCTTGACCTAAACTAACGCCTTTTAGCAGCTGCACTGACAGGTTCATGTTACAGGTTTTCCTAATTGAGGAGGCGTTAGTGTCACCGAGCCGTCAGTTAATTGATTGGCATATGCCAATGAAATTACACTAGGGCTTCCGTTTGCTGGCCCTTATTATTACTTGACATTACAAATCCCCTTAGGTGAAGACCAAACAATGGTTGCTTACTTATTGTTGCTCAGGCAGCCCAGCCTTTTCCATGGCTATTTTAAGCTACGTCAAATTTTGCATCTTACATTGATGTCCATGTTCAACGTGCTGCTTAGCCATGATACTACAAGAAATCCCATGCTTTTACAACGTTGTTCTAGCGCCTTTCTGAAGTCACCCATGATCACCGACGCCGTTCAAATAAGGAGAAGGTGAGGACTGATAATTCTGACTCATCGGTGATGACCACTTTCTCCACCTTGGACATGGGAGACCCTTCATGGAGAAACCCCTGCATGCAGCTGGAGAGCGTCACCCAGTCCAAGAGGTGCAGGTACATGATACTGAAGTAAGTCTGATACGGGGTAATGAAGCCATGCCATTGCTCGGTTTTAGTCTACCTTGAATTGCTGTAGCGCCAATGGTCGGCCTTGCGCTTCGCCAGCAACTGTCCCATGTTTGGTATTCATAACCCAACCTACTATGCCCATCCTCTGTGCTGCAGCCTCAGTGTAGTTCCGGAAGAAAACTCCTTGAACCTGGAGTAGAGATCTCTTGAATTTCTTTAAAAGCAAAACCTCGTAAAGAGAAGAGAGTAGGTAAACAGCAGAGCTAAAATTCAGTAAGGTGATATGCATACCCTGCCAAAGACCTCGTACTTGAATCCTTGAAAGCTCATGTCGGGCCAATAACGCCTGCGCTGCACCTAAGGACCTGAAAATCTCAGCATAATTGACTCGGTTTGTACTCCAACGACTGCACTGAGAAGCCTCGCTCCCGCGATCCTCAAACACCAAGAAAGTAGGAAGGATGGCAATATTTGGTTTCACTCAATGGTGGGAACAGATACCAGCTAAATATAGCGCCTGTCCTAAAAGGATTGTTGCGAACCTTATATTTGCATGTCCTCGAGTTACTCAAAAGTATCTAGGCGGTCGTGATAGAGCAGAGCAGTGCAGTACATTCCTCGCGCGAGCAGTGCCGTACGATTGGCTATTCTTAACTTGGAGGCTCCGGGCATTGCATCCCCTTGACCCCTGTACACACGTTTGGACCTGAATTTGAGTATGCTTGCCTTGGAAGGCCTAGGAAACAGGCAGAAAGGTCTATTTAGTCGTGGAACGGGCCGAGCGGTGGACGGCATTTCACCGATCATCAGCGAAGTCCACTGGACAGCGCAATCGACGTCTGCGGTCATGCCGCTCGTATACTACTACGTTTGATTTCAAAATATAGATATCATGCTTATGAAGGCACTCGAAAAGCAATTGGACCTTATTGTAAAAGTTTATCCCAACCACTTGGTCGAGTGGCAGGAACAATAATTGCGAGTTAGTTCGGTTCAAACATAACACGTCTGATATTATAGCAAAATCAAAAGAATGTTTTGGATTAAATCATTCCAAACTCCTCGGTAAGGGGTAAAGCAGGCAACGCTTTTTGTGGGAGACACAAAAACTTGTTTTCAGTACGTATTTAGAGCCCCAACTTTCTGCCGTGATGTGGTTTACACCCACTACAACTCGATATTGCTAGCGGTTTCCCATCCCCCAGGAATGCCACCATTCCATCTGGTGCGATGGATGCTGTCGTATTCGGTCCTGTATGGGTGCTTTGCAGCTGGTCACCAGGGCCGAGTCAGGGGGCGTGCACAGAAAAGTGTTTCTGCAACGCACTTGAAGGAACATGGGAGTTTGGGCTCCCCTTCCCTTGTGCAGGTGAATGCGCACACAAGGACTCCCACCTCAACAATTGGCAATTTCATGTTGCCAAGGCAGTATCTCACGATTGAAGCTGTACATGCAGGCATGGAGACAGGAGTGCAGAAGGGATTTTTCTTGCCATGAGCATCCTGCAGTACCGAGAAAGGCATATCTTATTAACATTCCCATAGAACAAGAGAGCGCCAAGAGGGAATTTTCCATCAAGCAACTTGAGGCTCTGGGATTTGAAGTAGAAGTTGTGAATGGTATCAACACAACCCATTATGTAAGTATTTAGAGCACCCTCAATATCATGTGATTGAATATACACAGACTTTTGAAACTCAGATTACGATTCGTGAGACTCAATGATCCTCATGGCACCATGGAACCTTACATTCCCCCTGCACTTGCAGGATAATTTACTTGTACGGGTCAAGCGATTCTCCTATGCTTGGACACCACCCTTGCCTTGTTGTAATGGGGGTCTGCATTACCCAGAGTAGGAATGATGATGAGCTCTAATAGCATGATTCAACGCACAGACTTTTGCATCTAGTGTGTTATTGGATTGCAGGCTGGACCTGAAGATCAGTACACACGCTGCCTTCCAGCTGGGGAAGCCATGGATTGCCAACTGGGGCTGACATTGACTCATGTGGAGATTTGGAGAAGAATTGTAACCAAGCAAGAAGCTGCAGCATGGGTCTTTGAGTGAGTCATCCTGCTTCCGACAGGCTCTAAGCAACAGGCTGAACCTTTTTAAATGCATTGAAATTTCATCTTACAAATGCTAGACCCTTGTCTGTCAGTAAGGCAGCAGTATTCTGGTAGTTATGAAGGTGCCTATTTCACTGGGGGAGACCTGTGTTCAAATTTCACTAGCCATGGTAGAGATTCTGACTTGCAATGCACAGGGACGACATGGTCCTGCATGAGAGCATCTTGAATCTATTTCCAGAGTATTGGAGGCAAGTGCCAAAGTCTTTTGACTACGTCGCAGTTGGGCAGATTCCACGCGCATTTGGAGTATCTCAAAAGCTTGTAACAGGTTCGCGTCTTTCAAACCATTCTGACTCCTAGTGGGATGCAAGGCTATCCAGCTTCAATTCCAAGACAGATTCAAGTCTTTAGGAAAAAAGCAAAAGATTGCATGCGTGTTCAAAAAGGGACTTCCTAGAGCATTTTGGTCTACACCTTGTAGGCTAGGATGTGCTGCTTTCCCAACCCCTCCTCTTGCTTGACATGCGGGGCGTATGCACAAGAGCGCGCGCGCACGTGCACACACACACACACACACACACACACACACACACACACACACACACACACACACACACACACACACACACACACACGCACGCACACACACACACACATACTTGATCGCTCTCATTTCACTCTCTCTCTCTCTCTCTCTCTCTCTCTCTCTCTCTCTCTCTCTCTCTCTCTCTCTCTCTCTCTCTCTCTCTCTCTCTCTCTCTCTCTCTCTCTCTCTCTCTCTCTCTCTCTCCCCCCCCCTCCCTCTCTCTCTCCCTCCCCCTCCCTCTCTCTCTCTCTTTCTGTGTGTGTTTGTGTGTGTCTCTCTGTGTGTGTGTGTGTGTGTGTGTGTGTGTGTGTGTGTGTGTGTGTGTGTGTGTGTGTTTCCACCCTTCCCTTGAACCTTTCTTTTACCCTGCCCCTCTCATCTTCCCCTTTTTCTCCCTCCTTCCCTCCCTCCCCCTCCACTACATCCCTCTCCCTCCTTCCTCCCTCCCTCCTTCCTCCCATCCCTCTCCACTCCCTCAATCCCCCTCCCTCACTCTCACGCTCGCGCCTGTCCTCATGTGCACACTTTTGTGCGCTCTCCCTCTCTCTTCTCTCTCTCTCTTCTCTCTCTCTCTCTTCTCTCTCTTCTTCTCTCTCTCTCTCTCTCTCTCTCTCTCTTCTCTTCTCTCTTCTCTTCTTCTCTCTCTCTCCTCTCTCTCTCTCCTTCTCTCTCTCTCTCTCTCTCTCTCTCTCTCTCTCTCTCTCTCTCTCTCTCTCTCTCTCCTCTCTTCTCTTCTCTCTTTCTCTCCTCTCTGTGTGTGTGTGTGTGTGTGTGTGTGTGTGTGTGTGTGTGTGTGTGTGTGTGTGTGTGTGTGTGGTGTGTGTGTGTGTGTGTGTCCTCCTTCCTCCCTCTTCCTTCCCCTATCTCTTCCCCCTCCCTCTTGTAATTACTCACTACAGGGCTCTGCAATCCCAAAATATAAATCTAATGTTACGAGTTAGTTTCTGAATGGCAAGTATGGGTGCAGCGGGACCAGAACACACCCTGGGGAACACATGCCTATATAATAAGCGCACAGCTGGCAGAAAGGATGGCACTCCTTGCACAGCTAATGGTAGAGCGATCGAGAATGCCAGCTCCTAGCATGACAGTGGCTGGCCAACCATACTGGTACCATACTACCTCTTGGGTACTGGATGGGGAGGATATGAAGATTGATCACTTCATCTCACTGGTCTACGATTCTCTTACACCTCAATCGGAGAAGAGCAGGTTAAGATCCCTTGTTGAAAACGATAAGTTGGCTCCCCTGACTCATACTTCATTCCTCTCCAGCAGTCCTTACGGCACCGAGTCTCTCCTTTGGCCAACGGTTGTTTTCCATTTGGACCACATATCTGTAGGTGTTGTAAATTCCAGTGCCACCATATGCACGGGGCCGTGAAGATGCTAAGGCGGATAAGTTGTTTGTCACAGACATGGTGCTAGAGGCATGCAGGTCATTGTTGCAAATACAGATCGTGTAAGGCAACTTCAAATTTTGCATTCTCTATGCAGGTGGCTGGTATTCGAGTCCACAGCAGAAGTACCATTTGTTTTCCATGGTGTGGAATGGTCACGCCATGGAGGCTGTGAATGCGGCTGTGGCACTCCTGAGATGGTCACCGACTGCATCCATAACGGCCGCGCCCCTGCATATGGGACTGGCCTGGCGGCACAGCACAGGTGGGCCCTTGTTTTGCACACAACTCTCAACACACGAATCACACACATCTCAACATTGTTGAAGCAAGCAGGGCTGGAATAAACAGTGCACTTTGTGATGGATTACATGACGTTGTCAACGTTGCTGCAATCCCAAGATGTTTGTTGGTCTTATCTTAAGCTTTCCAGTCGGAACACAAACGTGATTGCTGGGCAGGAAAGGGGGGAGAAAAGATATTCAGTCAGCAATCTTCTACACTGAAACGATTCTAATGTACACTTGCTTGGTTAGTGACAGGTATTGATGGTCTTGCAGATGTGCGCGAAACGTACACTTTGTGCAGCAGTGGCTAGAGGGTATCAGCGAAGGTGTCTTCAATGGATCTGTCCAACTTTGCAGTGAGCGAACATCTTGCGGGGCATATCTCTGCGATGGGGAAAAGCCCAAAGAAAGCAACCAGACAGTGTTAATATCGCCAGTCTCAGCTTATATTAATGCTGAACTCCACAGAGATCCGGGTTTCCTCAGTAACGCAATAGGAGTTCCACATACCCAAGAGGTCAACATGTCCGATTCCGCAGAGGTCCATCAAAGGGAGGAGCCCCTGGAACCAACCCCAGCGGCTAGCTCTGCACGTGTGGAAGAGGCATCCCTTCAGGGCAAGGACAAAGAAAAAGACATGACTGCGGCTAACGCGAGCAAAGCCATTAAAGTTCCTGATGCCGGCACATCAGTAGAAGATATGCCCAGGTCCAACATAGTTTCAGGTGGTGATGCGATTTCCAGCCAAGTTTCCAGCATATCACAGGCTGAAAACCTTGTGGGGGATGGTCCAGTTGCTTTGACAAAAGAGATGAACTCAAGTATTCATGTTGAAGGTCGAACTCAAGGGCAGGCTGAATCACACCATTAAGATGGTCAGCTGAAAAGAGGTGTCTGGCACTAACTTGATGGCAACAATGGATTTGGTTATGTGAACCTGGAGCTGAAAGAATAACAATATATGCAGTCAAAGCACGTCGGTAGCGTGCAAGGCACTCAAGCAAAGCTCTGAATGTTCCTGATCACTTTGGACAGGAACTACGGACTGGATTCCCTTTCTTAAGTGGTAAGCCCAGGCAGCGGCCCGCGGGAATAAAAGCCTCCCTTTCTAAAGCAAGTGTAACATTGAGCAGTAATGACGTACGTATAAATTCTCAAAACCAGTAGATGAGCCTCCAAGATCTGGGCATCGACAAGACAAGTAAAGTTGCTGAAAGCTTACAACAATTTTGCCATAGCATCCACTTGCTGCCAAGCCGTTGGGATAAAAATGCTTTTTCAACGATATAGTATCAATGCCACCGGGCTGTCCATGAACATGGTCTTGCAGGAGCAAGTCACCTAGCAGGCTAAACTACCATCATCATCTACCACAGGAAAATTCAATGGCATGCTGGACTGTTTACAACAAGTAGAGCGATACCATATAAAGGGCAGCATTGTTCGAAGTATTCAAGTATCCATAATCAATATGTGACAGTGCAAAATCTGCAAGGAAAACATAGAACATAGAAAATGTCCTCCACACTTCAAAGACCTCCCAGCTCAGTAAAAGTTTTGATCACAGGGGGTGGATGTTATATATACGTCAGAAATGGTCTCGTTGGCAGATTTGCTGCCGCAGAAGGTCAGAGTCCACCTTCGCACTTGTTCCCTAGTTACATTGTACGAGCATGTCTTTTGGGAAGCTAGGCATCATAAGTTCCTTAACAATGGGTCCCTTGGCTTTTGTCCATAGCCTGGTCACGATAACCCTGTCAAGCACGGAGCCATTGTCACTCGGGCAGGTAATGCACATCTACGCAAATTTTAAGACAACAAATACTGCGCATGGTGTGTACATAAAGTGCTTGACTACATGTACTGCCACACGTACGTCTGCCATCCCGTATGTACACATATGTAATAGAGCTGCACCAGATACCGCTTATGGCAGACAAATAGAGCTGTATTACATCACAACCTTACAGGGTGTCCTAGACTAATCAGTCAAGTACATTAAGACGGTGTACTAGACTAATTAGTCTAGTACGCCATAGTGTCTCCGTGTACAAGATGTACATACACTACGTAGTGTATACACTATTCATGTGTTCACATATACTCACAAGCCCTCGTAGCTCGACTCTTACGGACGGACAAACGAAGGAAACAGTCAAAAGTCCACAAGTGGTGGTATCTGCATCCATTGCGTACACCATATAGCAATTTTACCCCCCACAGACCTCCCTCCCCCCCCCCCCCCAACACGCATGCAGCACGCATGCCCACAGCATGCTCGAAATCTTCAGCTGGTGCGCCCAGGAGTGGTGCTTTTGACATCATGTTGAATATCGACAGCTGTTTCAACGAAACCCAGGTAACATTAACGACTAAATAATTCATTAATCATTAATCGTGATCACCCCCCTCAGCAAATTTCATCTTTCTAACTAGATCTGATTTATAATTCAGATCATGATGTGAAGTCAGTGAGAGCATCGATGCTTTCTTTGATTCCAGTGTGTGTGATTTTACCTCTGTCCGAATTCCAAATACTCTTTCCTACACCATTCCTCTCTCTTGGCTTCTCACAGTCTCAGGTCTTAGACTTTTGAGGTACCTGTCAAAATGCTACCGGTGTGTATGACGGAACATTCGAGATTCAAAATCTTTAGGCTCATACACACTCTAATCACACAATCTAACTTAAAACATGCTGTTTTGTGGAACACAAAAAGGTGTTCGTACCAGCATCTCGGAGATCTTGGCCTTTCCGCCTGTTTGTCATCACGAAGTAACCCGCCAAAGCAGCGATAGCTAGACCAGCATACACTACAGCCAGAAATGTTTCATTAATCCATTCAGATGAAAGTCAAAATCAAATGAAGCGACGAGTGGACCCACATCCATCAGTTCGGCCCCGCAGTCTGTCCGTGTTACCGGCAGGCATTATGGCTGACGACTTGGTCGCTCAAATTCACGGGCCCTTCAGATATCAGCTGAATACAAAGGAAGGAACTTTCTTCAAGGGAAAGTGGAATCATACTGGCGAAGGATGCGCATCACTTACATAAAGGATCCTGGTACGCACCTTCCCATCAGCAAGTCCCGTGAGCCCGCCTGGGTGACCGAAGGTGACCGAGGCCTCCGGCTGGCTCGACAAGATTTTGACAAAAAGCGTAGCGAAGGCACTCGATAACGTACGTATTACGTACGCGTAGGCGTACGTACTACGGTGTGTGTGTGTGTGTGTGTGTGTGTGTGTGTGTGTGTGTGTGTGTGTGTGTGTGTGTGTGTGTGTGTGTGTGTGTGTGTGTGTGTGTGTGTGTGTGTGTGTGTGTGGAATCCAATTGGGAGGTCAGGCATGCTGGCAATAGAATGTTAAAAGAGAGCAGTGCTGCTGATGTTCGCGGCTTGAAGATGTGAGACACGGGACAGCCACGTGGCGACCATGTGCCAGACTGCTTAAAGGTTTAAAGAGGCGCGTGCCGGGACAATTAAACGCTCAAAGAGGCACATGGCAGGCGCGTGCGGGACTACCCCCCACCCCCCCCCCCCAAGCCTCTCCAGCCGCTCCGATTGGCCATCACCCCCCCTTATGGGGCCTGGCTTCATGCCGGCGACATACCCACCCACCCACCCCCCCCCCGGCAGGCTCGCAGGAGTTCACTATCGAGATGCCGGGAGAGGCTTGTCAAACCTCGGGCAGGCTTGCAGGACCGGATCAAGCACGGCCGCGCAGCATGGGCATGTCGCAGAGTTCAAAGAGAGGCGATGTGAGATAGAGTGATGGCTGGTTGGCTGCAAGCATCGCCTCGCGCGCATCATCGGACCACGGGGCCTGCCCCACCCTGGTGAGGCAGGGTCGGCACGTACCCCGTCTTGAAGCGCTTCCAGAAGAAGACCCTCCAACTCACATTCTGGGTTCCCTGTCACTAATACTTTGAAGTGGCTTTCAAACTTCTAGGAACTCGAATATATTTTGGGGCATAAACAAATATTCTTTTGGGAAACTTAAATTTTGAGGAAATCTGCACAGCTTCAAAGAGCAGTGGCATGACGTTCAACACTGTTTAGATTTTCCTCGAGGAAATCTGGCCAATTTAGAAGATCAGTTCCTCATAGTTTCTCTGATCAGTGGTGCAGAGCAGGCAGACAAAAAGTGGCAAGAATGAAGAGAAGGTGATGATTTTGGTGCGCATCTTCTGGAATTGAGTTGGCAGTTTAAGGAAGAGCAAGTGATGAAGAGGAGATGATGACTTGCATTCTCTGGAGCTTGGGTGGCTTACTGGCCCATCTGGTCATCACAACGGGCAACTTCATACTATTCTTTGTTCCATCATCATGTGGGTCAATCATTGGGCCAGGCCATCAGCAAAATTTGAAACGCAAGTCCTTTACAAGGGTTTCACTCACCCACGTGCTCAGCTACACGTAAAGATCAAGGGCCAACCCAAGGAAGTGGAGAGAAAGAGGGTAAGATTAGAGAGGGGATGGCTCGACTTCGAAAGCTGAAAGGAGGAAGGGCTGAACAAAAAGGGGTTTTTCTGGGGGGGGGGGGGGAGGAGGAGAAGGTGAGAAGGTAGGGAGGAAGAATGAAAAAGATAGACGGGGCGGGGAGGGAGAGAGACGGCGGGAGGGATGCACAGGCGCATCTGAGTTGGGGGCGGGGAGGTGGTGTGTGTGTGTGTGTGTGTGTGTGTGTGTGTGTGTGTGTGTGTGTGTGTGTGTGTGTGTGTGTGTGTGTGTGTGTGTGTGTGTGTGTGTGTGTGTGTGTGCGTTTGCGTGAGCGTGCGCGTGTGCGGGTGTGCGTGAGGGTGTGCGTGTGCTGTGTGTGCGTGTGTGCGTGTGTGTAAAAGGTTATGGGCAGTGGCGTCTCCTGTAAGCAAGCAGACAGGTCGTAAGTTCGTGCCTCTCCAGCTACAGTCCTTGACGAATGTCTGCTCTTTAGACACATACAACTGCATGAACAAGACTGGCATCCTTATGTGCCCAGTATCTTTCCAAACCAGTTCCGTTACATGTTGATCTGTCAATGAGCATCTACACACGGATAAGCTCCTGACGGCTGAAAGCAAGTACCTTCCTATACTCAATCAAGACTCCGTCCCTTAGCTGTTTGGGAGACTTGATTGTACACTAAGATGGTTCACTTGCAAACAAGCAATCAAATATGAACACATTACCAATACACACCCTGCGTCACCGCACCTGTAAGCAAGCAGACAGGTCGTAAGTTCGTGCCTCTCCAGCTACAGTCCTTGACGAATGTCTGCTCTTTAGACACATGCAACTGCATGAACAAGACTGGCATCCTTATGTGCCCAGTATCTTTCCAAACCAGTTGCTCGACTATGCGGTGATCGCAGCTTTAAAAGTCCTTTCACACTAACGCGTAATCTAGATCAGATTGTACCTTATGTTCGAAATAGACCTCATCCGAACGTGTCTTGAGGTACCTTATGTGGATAGTGGACCCGTCTCCTAATAATGTACATTTGAAGATCACCTAAAGCACAAGGCATTCTATAATGTATGTTCACAACTCAACAGTGTGTGTGTGTGTGTGTGTCTGCGCACGCGTGTGTGTGTGTGTGTGTGTGTGTGTGTGTGTGTGTGTGTGTGTGTGTGTGTGTGTGTGTGTGTGTGTGTGTGTGTGTGTGTGTGTTGGAGCGGGGGAAGGGAGGTACGTGAATCATGTGGATGGGCGGCAACAGATGACGTTGCCGCCCATAGCCAGTATTTATTGCGGTTAATATTGTCACGAGTATACACATTTCCATAAATGACACCGGCTTAATACCTGGATCCTCTATACAATTTGGTACTTGAACTAACGTTGTCGTTTCTGTTTGTCCAGAATCTGTTGGTAGTGTTCTTATACTTGAGCCAACAACGTTGGATACACTGTCAAGGGCGACACTATCACTAGTAGCACGGGTACCATGGTTTCGAATGGATCGCGACAGAATTTCGTTCCGATATCGAGAAATTTGTGGAACGAAGTTGAACGCGCCCCGGAACGATTTCCAGAACGAATCTGATACGCTTCGATTGTCGATCGGACCCGAAACCTCAGGAACCTATTTTCGTTCGGAAAGTGTTCGGAAACCGCTTAGTCAAGAATCACGAATCGGAATCGAATTGTGCACGCTACTGGGAGGGTTTGGGCTCGGTTTCGCATCGAAAGGACTGCAATAACTGAAGCAATACGTGTACGAAAGAGGGACGAATCGTCAACGGTAAGTATTCGTTTTCCATGCGCGAAAAGGGGACGAATTTGAGACGGAATGAAGTCGAATTCAGCACAGTCTGGGATGAATATTCTGGGATATATGTCTACATATTACCAACAATTTGAAGCACTAAAACAGTCTTGGACCACTATACTGGCATACATGATATGCAGTGCGACCTTGAAGGCATTTGTAATGATCAAGGTATTACATATTGCGGGACCGTTAACCCCCGTTGCTCATATTTGATTTCAACTGTAGCTAGCCTGACCATATCTCAAACAACAGCATTCTTGATGTCTGATCACTCCTCACAATGCCACATGGTCAGTCCCATAAAGCACATGGGTTTCTGATCGCTCCTCACACGTGCACTGGTCAGTCCCATAGAAACACATGGGTTTGTGGTGCACAACAGACCCACACCAATAAACTCTGCATGGTTGCAACCCCTGGCCTAAAGAGTTTTGTCTGGACATCCACGGTATCTCAGTCTTTAGAACCCAAACATATCCCAATAGTAGCACAATACTTGCAGATGCTTTCACAGTGCATGCTGCACTTGAAGGCCACATTCACCCAAACCGGCGTTTTCTAACTGACGTCCAAGCACAGTTTAATAGCCAACAGTTGCCAAAGGACTCCAGAGGATTCCATGGAGTTGAGTGCATCTGGCTGTCAGGTCTGATCCATGCAAATAAACTGATGCCGTGCTCCAGAAAGAGAAGGTGAATATATGTTTTGCAGCAAAGGCAATCCTCAGCAAGTTTTGTCATCACGCTGGCATTTAATGTCCTCGAGCTACCGAGTCGGGCCTGCAAGTTAAACACAAAGTGGTTACAGTTTTATCAATTCCACAAAAGCGCTTAGAATGTGTATGCAATACACATGTTGTGTGTGTGTGTGTGTGTGTTGGGGTTGGGGGGGGGGGGGGGCGGGGAGCAGAGGGGAAGCATCAAGATACTCCTTGGAACACTCAAATCAGGTTACCAGATTATAAAGACAGAAGAAGTTGACTACTCATTATGAAATACACGATTCCCTCCCATGGCTCAGTTTAGCCCTTCCCACGACCCAAGATGAAAACCGCAGACATGGACACATGAGAAGGGCGGCAAGCAGCGGAGGGGACTCAAATATTTGCACAAGTATAGTAGTACGTATGCAAGTGCACTGCTCAGTCCCATTAAAGTACAAAGACTTCTACCTAGACTGACAATACAATGCTCACTCATGATTGGTTACAGCATCACCTACACTGCCAGCGTGCATACTCCATCCTCAACCTTGCTTGTAGTTGGCCATACTACCCTAAGGAGAAATAAATCCCTCAGCAGAGAACTTCCTTATTGATAGCCCATCAGCATGCTGTCATAAAATCTCTACTACTGGTACTTGAACTAACGTTGTCGTTTCTGTTTGTCCAGAATCTGTTGGTAGTGTTCATATACTTGAACCAACAACGTTGGATACACTGTCAAGGGCGACACTATGTTTGCCACTGCAGTCCGTGAACACACCGCTGTCTTACTCGACAAATGGTCAAGCCTAAAAATGTTGCTTGTCTCTATTAAACAGGATATGTGTTTGCCGGGTAACAATCACAGAGTATGCAGCAGCAGCTACTTTTATGCTTGTGTTGAGTGCACACGCTTACATCTTTTTTGAGGTACGCTTATACGACATGCACAGCACATGTGTATAATTTGCGTGATGTCCGTCCGTCTGAGGGTGTCCTATATGGGGATACACGAGTGTGAGGTCATTCTCACACAAGCCTTTTTGAAGTCGACCATCTTACGTTTTGGGTATTTCTTTATTGCTAAAACTTATTTTTATCCTATCAGTGGACCAAAACTCATTAAAGCAAGTGAGTTAAGGACCATGAATCACTTTCCCGTCTCGAACTTTCAGGCCTGGGAACTTCCTAGGAGTACTTGTTCGTGTCATTCCTGATCTTGGTGATACTTCATAAAGTTGATCAACCTCAAAATTGTGTCAAGTCTCTCATCTCATACATCCTTGTTCTGCAATAAATGAGTGCGGGTGCAGAACACACGATCATTGAGCGGGATGCAAGAAAAGAAGGGGTAGGAGAGTGAAACAACAGCGGGGCTACAACGATCAAGCCTTTCCAAGTACCAAGTAAAGTGAAAGTGTGCATGACCCGGCACACGCGGAAAAAGTTTTATGTAAGCACCACAAATAGTCCCCGTGACCCTGGGGGGCCCCATACATACACAAAACGTCTTTTCCTCCACCCAGCATAAGCAAGCTTGAGGAACAGCACAGACAGACAAGTTTACATACAGTTGCTTCCTGGTGGTTTCAAGGTTAGCCCAACAACCTGTGGAACGCTGGCGCCAGATATGAGTCTGTGTAATGCAACAACGTATTCCTGGTTATAAAGAGTCATGCGAGTGAGCTTGCTGTTCGACCTCATGTCAATTACTACCACTATGACGGTAGTGAGTCGACTATCATGGAAGTTAAAACTGTGCTGGGGACATGTGGCGTTCACCGTAGTAGTTTAAACTGTGCTAAGGACATGTGGCGTTCACCGTACCTGTGTCTTTGGGTGGGATTTCTGGCAGCAGATGTGGCCAGTATCCGAACCAGAACCCCGTGTACATGAATGCAAGGCACTGCTATATATGTGTACTGCTCACACATACTGGCAACGTCAAAGAGATCAAATTTGTGTGGGGTTTTGACGCAAATTCCTTCCTTCAAGTGGGGACAAACCCGGTCGTGGCAAATTTCAGACCAAAATGTGTGACCTCGTTTGGGGAGATTTGTTATTGTCGCTGAGTACACCCGTTTTCGACCCCTGGGAAGGATGGCCTTGAACGGACCAAGGCCAACTCAGTGCTGTTCATCTTCCGACTTCGATTCCTTAGTAACGAATCGTTACTGTGCATCGTCTTCGAGGCGGTTACTGTGCACCCGTTTTCGACCCCTGCGGAGGATGGCCTTGAACGGACGAAGGGCAACTCAGACCACTGTTCGTCTTCTGTCTTGACTAACATCGTGCCTGTTGCAAAACCTACTATTCTTCGCAGTTATCGATCATGGCTCTTGTATTTGTTGGATTCATCCTATTTCTTGATCTTGTTTACTTTGTCCGTCTTACATTGCGAGATTGAGGTCGGACTTGGACGTTAAGGTAGGTAGGTGCGGCTCCCCCAGGACCTCCAGTAGGTCCTGTCGTCGTCGTTTACGGTAGCAGATCAGATCCGGGTATGCCCCGGACCACCGGCCACATAGTTTACTTGCATGCTTTACGGTCTGGATGGCAGATATCCTTCCTCGATGGCCACCCTCCTGTAGTTGCCAGTTCGTCTCATGCTCTGGCTCCACAGACCCCAGAGCGCCGGCCACCTCGACTGGTACGTCGGTATTACTCTGAGGAGGGGGATGATGTTTGATATCGATGAGCCTGGTTGAGTCGGCCGCAACCTTTGCATGCTTGTCGACCAGCACTCATCACGATTCATTTTTCTATTATTATGCTGTATAGTGTCTATCTTTCCTGACCCCATGTGACCCTTGCCTGCCCTTGAGACCTTGCAGGCCCACATTTTCTCTCTGCAGGTACTGCAAAATCGTGTGTGGGGGTGCGCAGGTGTGACGGGAGAGGGCCTGGGACCTTCTCGTGGTTCTCGTCGTGAGTACCCCTCCAGAGAAGCCTCTGGAGGGGGGAAACCAACAGGCCAATAAGAAAACACACACACACACACACACACACACACACACACACACACACACACACACACACACACACACACACACACACACACACACCCACACACACACACACACACACACACACACACACACACACACACACACAGTCGTGTGTGCACGCGCAGCCACCTTTCCGGACATGAAGAAAATGTCAGCAAGGCAAATGTTTGGGATTTTATGGGAAGGTCGCTGGAGCCCCTCAACCAGCAGCACATATCGAAAAGGCCAAATTTATCTTGAAGCCCCTCAGGGGAGCCAAAGATCCTTTGAGGCACCCGCAGAGAAAGCCCAAGCTGGGCGCAATAAGGGGATGCTGTGAAGAGCTTTGAAAAGGTGCAGGATCCACCCTACTCACATGCAGAACAGGAAAATGCTGGGAAGGATGTGGAGTCAATTCCTGTATAGATGTACAGTCAGTGGACTTGGAGCTGCTGGGGAAGGAGATTGTGAGCAAGGGGAATTGAGGCTGGAATAGACAGGCACGATCATCTTCAATGCAGGGCTGGGGCGGGAGAGCAGGCATGTTGCGCACCTCTTTTATGCTCATATCAGTGGCACAAAACACACACGTTTCCAACATACCTACACAATGCCACCCCTTTGCACACTGCCCCGCTTCACCTGATCTTTCTCATCATTCACTCGCTTCCATTGATTGGGCGATGTGCTTTGCCACGTGAAGGGACAACCCACCCACATGCCCATTCACATGTAAAGGTCGAATATCCACCCACCCACATGCCCAGCCAAGCGTCAACTTAAATGGGTAGCCACACGTTGGGATGAAGGGTCGACCCGCCCACCTGCCCAGCCACCTCTAGCAAGAAAACTGTCAACCCAGCCACATGTTAGAAAGGAGCATGGGTCACCCACATGCCACTGCCCAAAGACTAGGTGTTGCTGTAGCAGTCCCGAACAACTGCCCTTGGCTGCATTCACAAGCAGGGTGATGAGGCTGCAGGAGGGAACCAACCCGAAGCTTGTAGCGGAACGCTGTTAAAACTTTCCTCATGGGCTGCAATGCTCCGGCTTCATCACCATCGAATGCAACCCTGGACATCTCTGGAGTTCTTTGCATAGTCTACTGGAAGCAGCACACACTTGAGTACCAAAGATCCCGCAAGTGCGTGCCTGAGCCAATGCGGGGGCGCGCGTCAAAATGTGTGTGTGTGTGTGTGTGTGTGTGTGTGTGTGTGTGTGTGTGTGTGTGTGTGTGTGTGTGTGTGTGTGTGTGTGTGTGTGTGTGTTGGGGGGGGGGGGGAATCCAATTGGGAGGTCAGGCATGCTGGCAGTAGGATGTTAAAAGAGAGCAGTGCTGCTGATGTTAGCTGCTTGAAGATGTGAGACACGTGACGGCCACGTGGCGACCATGTGCCGGACTGCTTAAAGGTTTAAAGAGGCGCATGCCGGGCGCGTGCCGGGCCAATTAGACGCAAAAAGAGGCAAATGGCAGGCGCGTGCAGAACTACACCCCCCTCCCCCGCCCCCCAAGCCTCTCCAGCCGCTCCGATTGGCCATCACCCCCCCCCCCCTTACGGGTCATGGCTTTAAGCCGGCGACATACCCACCCTTTCCCCCCACCCCCCGGGCAGGCTCGCAGGAGCAGATCGAGGTGCCGGGAGCGGCTCACCACCCCTGCGCAGGTTCGCAGGAGTTCACTATCGAGGTGCCGGGAGAGGCTCGTCAACCCCGGGCAGGCTTGCAGGACCGGATCAAGCACGGCCGCGCAGCATGGGCATGTCGCAGAGTTCAAAGAGAGGCGATGTGAGATAGAGTGATGGCTGGTTGGCTGCAAGCATCGCCTCGCGCGCATCATCGGACCACGGGGCCTGCCCCACCCTGGTGAGGCAGGGTCGGCACGTACCCCTCTTGATGTGCTTCCTGAAGAAGACCCTCCAACTCACATCTGGGTTCCCTGTCACTAATACTTTGAGGTGGCTTTCAAACTTTTAGGAACTCAAATAAATTTTGGGGCATAAACAAATATTCTTTTGGGAAGCTTACTTTTTGAGGAAATCTGCACAGCTTCAATGAGCAGTGGCATGACGTTCAACACTGTTTAACATTTTCATTGTGGAAATCTGGCCAATTTAGAAGATCAGTTTCTCATGAATTTCTCTGATCAGTGGTACAAAGCAGGCAGACAGAAAGTGGCAAGAATGACGAGAAGGTGATGGTTTAGGTTCGCATCTTCTGGAATTGAGTGGCAGTTTAAGGAAGAGCAAGTGATGAAGAGGAGATGATGACTTGCATTCTCTGGAGCTTGGGTGGCTTACTGGCCCATCTGGTCATCACAACGGGCAACTTCATACTATTCTATGTTCCATCAGCATGTGGGTCAATCATTGGGCCAGGCCATCAGCAAAATTTGAAACGCAAGTCCTTTACAAGGGTTTCACTCACCCACGTGCTCAGCTACACGTAAAGATCAAGGGCCAACCCAATCAATAAGGAAGTGGAGAGAAAGAGGGTAAGATTGGAGAGGGGATGGCTCGACTTCGAAAGCTGAAAGGAGGAAGGGCTGAACCAAAAGGGGTTTTCTGAGGGGGAGGAGGAGAAGGTGAGAAGGTAGGGAGGAAGAATGAAAAAGATAGACGGGGCGGGGAGGGAGAGAGACGGCGGGAGGGATGCACAGGCGCATCTGATTTGGGGGCGGGGAGGTGGTGTGTGTGTGTGTGTGTGTGTGTGTGTGTGTGTGTGTGTGTGTGCGTGTGTGTGTGTGTGTGTGTGTGTGTGTGTGCGTTTGCGTGAGCGTGCGCGTGTGCATGTGCATGTGTGCGTGAGGGTGTGCGTGTGCTGTGTGTGTGTGTGTGTGTGTGCGTGTGTGTGTGTGTGCGTGTGTGTGTGTGTGTGTGTGTGTGTGTGTGTGTTTGTGTCTGTGTGTGTGTGTGTGTGTGTGTGTGTGTGTGTGTGTGCGTGTGTGTTGGCGTCTGGACATATGTGTGCGCGTGCGCGCGCGCGTGTGTGCGTGCGTGTGTGTGTGTGTGTGTGTGTGTGTGTGTGTGTGTGTGTGTGTGTGTGTGTGTGTGTGTGTGTGTGTGTGTGTGTGTGTGTGTGTGTGTGTGTGTGTGTTTTGGGGGGGGGGGGAATCCAATTGGGAGGTCAGTCATGCTGGCAGTAGGATGTTAAAAGAGAGCAGTGCTGCTGATGTTAGCTGCTTGAAGATGTGAGACACGTGACGGCCACGTGGCGACCATGTGCCGGACTGCTCAAAGGTTTAAAGAGGCGCATGCCGGGCGCGTGCCGGGCCAATTAAACGCAAAAAGAGCAAATGGCAGGCGTGTGCAGGACTACACCCCCTCCCCCGCCCCCCAAGCCTCTCCAGCCGCTCCGATTGGCCATCACCCCCCCCCCCTTACGGGGCATGGCTTAAAGCCGGCGACATACCCACCCTTTCCCCCCACCCCCTGGGCAGGCTCGCAGGAGCAGATCGAGGTGCCGGGAGCGGCTCACCACCCCTGCGCAGGTTCGCAGGAGTTCACTATCGAGGTGCCGGGAGAGGCTCGTCAACCCCGGGCAGGCTTGCAGGACCGGATCAAGCACGGCCGCGCAGCATGGGCATGTCGCAGAGTTCAAAGAGAGGCGATGTGAGATAGAGTGATGGCTGGTTGGCTGCAAGCATCGCCTCGCGCGCATCATCGGACCACGGGGCCTGCCCCACCCTGGTGAGGCAGGGTCGGCACGTACCCCTCTTGATGTGCTTCCTGAAGAAGATCCTCCAACTCACATCTGGGTTCCCTGTCACTAATACTTTGAGGTGGCTTTCAAACTTTTAGGAACTCAAATAAATTTTGGGGCATAAACAAATATTCTTTTGGGAAACTTACTTTTTGAGGAAATCTGCACAGCTTCAATGAGCAGTGGCATGACGTTCAACACTGTTTAACATTTTCATTGTGGAAATCTGGCCAATTTAGAAGATCAGTTTCTCATGAATTTCTCTGATCAGTGGTGCAAAGCAGGCAGACAGAAAGTGGCAAGAATGACGAGAAGGTGATGGTTTAGGTTCGCATCTTCTGGAATTGAGTGGCAGTTTAAGGAAGAGCAAGTGATGAAGAGGAGATGATGACTTGCATTCTCTGGAGCTTGGGTGGCTTACTGGCCCATCTGGTCATCACAACGGGCAACTTCATACTATTCTATGTTCCATCAGCATGTGGGTCAATCATTGGGCCAGGCCATCAGCAAAATTTGAAACGCAAGTCCTTTACAAGGGTTTCACTCACCCACGTGCTCAGCTACACGTAAA
Organism: Botryococcus braunii; assembly: GCA_002005505.1. NCBI lineage: Eukaryota > Viridiplantae > Chlorophyta > Trebouxiophyceae > Botryococcus > Botryococcus braunii. Next base: position 148,392 of record KV908643.1, read on the forward strand.
GATCAAGGGCCAACCCAATCAATAAGGAAGTGGAGAGAAAGAGGGTAAGATTGGAGAGGGGATGGCTCGACTTCGAAAGCTGAAAGGAGGAAGGGCTGAACCAAAAGGGGTTTTCTGAGGGGGAGGAGGAGAAGGTGAGAAGGTAGGGAGGAAGAATGAAAAAGATAGACGGGGCGGGGAGGGAGAGAGACGGCGGGAGGGATGCACAGGCGCATCTGATTTGGGGGCGGGGAGGTGGTGTGTGTGTGTGTGTGTGTGTGTGTGTGTGTGTG